>JAHLGO010021096.1:5809473-5822930 GCA_020615895.1 Ceriops decandra | reverse complement strand
GTAGTAGCTCCCATAATTCTTCTTGTTGTAACTCTTATTGATTGGTCACCTATGATCCGATTTTCTTGATGAGCACAGGTCCATATTTTCTTTGGCTTTCTTTCTTGCACAATCTTAGTTGCAAGAGGATCACTTTCTTCATCTTCAGACTCACTCTTTTCTAAGTCTAAACTTACTTCTTGTTCCTTTTCTTCTTCTCTGGTGAGTAAACAGTTGCTTGTCTTGTCCTCATCAATCACATATAAATTTTCAGCTATTCTCTTCCCTGCTGCAATAGTATTGCCTTTTTTACTCTTTACCTAGCAACTTGTTTTTGTGAGTATTACCTAATGGTCTTCATTGTATAGTTGGCTGATAAATGCTAGATTATATTTGAATCCTTTAACATGTATAACATCTTTCAGCTTTCCTCTTCCAATGTTTACTAACCCATAACCAGTGATGTTGAGTGAATCATCATTACCAAATTTGACTCTGCCTTCTTTTGACTTGTTTAGCTTTGACAATTGACACTTGTCTCCTGTCATGTATGAAGTGCATCCACAGTCAAGGATCCACTGCTTATCCTTGTAGTCAACTTTGAGTGCAATTTCAACTATATTAGCAACCTCCCTTTTAGCCTTATATTCCTTTTTTTGAACTAGCTGGAAGATAGCTTTCTCCTTTTTCTCAACTTTGATTGCACCACTTGTTTTCACTATGCCATTGAGTGCCTTCTCTTGCTCAAGGATAAGTGTCATACATCTATTGGCATTATAGCCATCCTACTCATACCTTTCATACAGATCTAAATCTGCCAATACAGTAAACTAGTTCTTTGAAACCACTGGTTTGGGCTTCCACCAACACTCCTTGTTAGTGTGTCCTTGCTTTTTATAATATGTGCAAGATCTCATGACAAGTGTTCTCCTCTGAATTTTGTATTGTCTCTCCCTATATGTAGCATCATATCTTCTCAAGTTGGAGACATATACTAGCCTTCTCCACCAATAGTTACTCGCCTTATGACCCAAACTTAATAATAAAGGCAATGACCTTGAAACTGCCTCTTCTTGGGTCTAATCACAACTTGTCTTCTTTTGTTTATCACTTCTTGTGTAGGCAAAGTAGCTGGCTTCTTTGCTTGTGTGACTATCATTTCAATCACCTTCTTTTCCTTCTTTTGTTCAGTCGTAGCCCCCTATTGGCTGACTTTCTTTTCTTCCTTCGTGCTTGCCACCCTAGGTTACTTCTTCAAATCTTCTTTATTCTTAGCTATCTTCTTCTGAGTCATAACCTTCTCTTTCAACTTTTGTGGCACATTCCTATTTTCTTTAGCCAATGCAGCCTCAGATTGTTGCAATTTCTCTACATTCTTCTCTCCTTTTGTAGAACTTGTTTCTCCTATCATTTCAAGCTTCTACAAGTTCTCATAACTACTTTTGAGTTGTTGCTAAAGTCTTAGCAACTCTTTCTCCATTTCTTCAATTTTTAAAGCCCTTGAACCAAGCTCTACTATAAGGTCTTCACATATTTTGATCTATTCCTCAAATCTTCTCTTCAAGTCAATATACTCAGTCCTTATTTCATCCTTTTGACTTTCAACTTCCTTACACTTTGTTTCAATTTGTTTTATATAGGCCTTCAACCTTCTTATGGTTCTGCCCTTTCTGATTATCTCCTTTGAAGCTGCTTCCAACTCAGCTTCAAGATCTGGATCTTTTTCATCAACCTCATCTTCCTCTTTAGAGGTTAAACTACCACCATGAGCTGATGCCATAAAGGCATGCTCATCTGATGATTCTTCATCTTCCTCCTCATCAGCTTCTTTTATTTGACTCATATAACTCTTAAATGAGCGTCTTTTCTTCCTCTGTGGGTTGGCAATCTTCTTACTGGACTTCTTTGATTTGAATGATGATCTTCTCCATCTTGAATTCTGGTCATCATCACCATCCTCATCTTCATCATTAAGTTTCACTTTGCACTGAGAAACAAAGTGTTTAGTCTGCCCACAACAATAACATCTCAAGGACAACTATCCTTTTCCCTTCTTAGACCCCTTTTTGAATTTCCTTTTGAAGTAAGCCAATACTTCACCTTTACTTTCTTCCTCATCATCATCATCATCATCCTTACTGGATGATTCTTCCTCTTCTTTTATCTTCAAGTGCTTTATAGCTTTGAAAGCTACCTCCTTTGATACCTTCGTTGTTGCAGAGCTTTCAACTGACTTTATCCTCATCTTATATGCAATGAGATTGCACTGGAAATCATGCAGAGACATAGAATTGAGATCTCTACTCTCCTCTATAGCTGCCACTTTTGAGGCAAACCTCTTAGGCAGAATTCTCATAATTTTCTTCACAATTGATGAGTCCTTCTTGTTCTTCCCATGACTTCTCAGGTCATTTACAGCGTCAATAGCCCTGGTGAAGAACTCTTGAACTATCTCATTCTTCTGCATTCTGAGAGATTCATATCTCTCCTTGAACACTTGAAGTTTAGCCTCCTTCATTCTGCCATCACCTTCATCAGCTTTCTACAATCTGTCCCATATCTCCTTAACAGATTTGTAGTCCATAACTTTAGCATACTCAGCATCTGTCAATGCTAAAATGATGACATTTGAGGCCTTCCCATTTATCTCAAACTTCCTTCACTCCTCTGGGGTTAGGTCTTTACCTTCTTTCAAAGCCACAAAACCATCCTGTATGCATTTCACCACGTTTATGCCCATGGTTGCAAATACCACTTGCATTCTTGCTCTCCACATATAGTAGTTGGTTCCATTGAAGATTGGAACCTTCTTGCTGTAAGTGGTACTAGTATTGGTACCAGCTTCCATTTCTCAGTATGCTGAACAAGTCAAACTTCTAAATCCCTTCAAATTAGTATACCAAGCTGTTAAGTTTCAAACTGGTGAACCTATGCTCTAATACTAATTGAAGTTCTCGACTTCTCCCTAGGGTTTACTAGTGTATGATACTGAGAGGGGGGTGAATCAGTATCACCACAATTCGTAATTTATAGGTAAGTGAACAACTTCAACCTCTTCTTAAAAGTGAACTCTTTCTCAGACTTGACTAAGGTAGATCTATTGCTAACTACTAATCACAATAGTCCTCAAAGTCACCTTTTAGACACCTTGCCTAATAGACAATTCAGATGTTCTTGTTTAAGTCTTTATTAGGTTATGAGTTGGCTGATACTTTAGCTGTGTTCACAACTCAATTCAAAACACAGAACATAAAAATTAAAGACATACGAGATTTACGTGGTTCCATCAATGTGACGTACATCCACGGTGGTAGGAACTCTCCCTTACTAAGACTATCCACTATACTTAAGAATTCCAATTACAATAAATGTCTTAATCCTCTGCTCCTTTCAATATTTCAATTACTAAGTGAGTATAATACAAAGAGTGTCACTTGTTATGTCTACCCTTCTTCTAACTTGTCTTGCCTCTGTTGAATTGAAAGGTTACTCCACTACCACTTAGAAGTTTGTCGCAATGCTCTCTAACCTCTCTTGAAGAAATCTAGAAACATGTTAAGTTCTTTCAATGCTTCGCCGAATTCTTTCTCTACGTTGTTTCACACAGCTCCTACTTTCACCATCTCACAATCTCACCCGTCGCCTATTTCACAATCTCACTATCTCACGGCTCACCTCGCATACATTTCTGGTTTGCCCTTATTCGTTTCACACCTCCTTTGGTCGTATTAGATTTTCTTCATTTGCTGTCGATCACTATTCATTAACCGTCCACCCCTCTGTTCTGGTCGTATCAGGTTTTCTCTCCTTCCCTGTTTGGTCATCGAGTTTATCTCTCCTTCCACTAGTGGTGTGTTTTACCGTGCTCACTTGGTTAGCCATTGGGTTTCTTTTTCTCTCCTTCCTATAGACTCCTCTGTTCTAGTTATCAGGTTTCTCTCTCCTTCCAACGATTGTCTCCTCTTTTTGGTATCGTGTTTTGGGTCGATGGTGTGCCAGTTTTCTCTTTTTCTCTCGTATTTCCGACCAGTGGTGTCGTTTTCTCTCTCTTTCAGTCAACGGCTAGTTTTCTCTCTCTTATCTCTGACAATGACTGCTCCTTTTTTTTTCTCTTTCAAGTGTTTTCTCTCTCTTCATCCAACAACTTCTCTACTGTGCTCTCTTATGTTCCTTTATATGCTCTTCCATAAAAACCTAATAGGGAAAATTTCCTGTTTTACCCTTCCATATGGCTTTTACCTTCTTGTCTTTCTATGTGGCTTTACTTTCTAGCACACTGAAACCTAGTTAACGACAATTACAACCCATACAAGGCTGTGGGAACAACATTAGGTTTTTTGTCATATGTCATTAAAGAAAAGTCTTTCTTCAAAGGTTTACCTTTCATAGGTTTCTAAATGGAAACTTCTCTAAGTCTCATCTTTTTTAAGATGATAAGAACACCTTGTAATTTCTTTTCAATGCGCACCATTATTGTTGTTCTTTTAATGCCTTTAAACTAAATTGCATTTTTAATAAGCCTACTATTATAGTTCATCTCTTTTCCTTTGGAATGAAGCCATAAGAAGAACATGAGATAACCTTCCATAAGGTATCCTTATGTAGTTATGAGTACATTTAATAGTTTATTTAATGAATGTATTCATTATATGGAAGTTTACCTCAAAGTGAGAATAACCTTAAAGTAAAGACTATAAGATCAAATTAACATTTGACTCTTGACCAATAACAAAACTTAATTAACATAATTTCTCAAATTAATCAATCATCTCTAAAACATTTACTTTGTTTATTGAAGATCCTTATGTTATGCAATAATGGAACAATTTCTTTTGGATTTTTAAACCTCTTAATCTTAACATGCATAACATTTAATTCCTTAAGGTGTGCAATAACAATATTAGCCTTTATAATTTATATTATCATCAAAGTTCAAGAGATCTATTAGTTAGCATTATACATACTACTTAATCATTATCACCTTAGGATATTAATGCCTCTCTTAAGTTTTATTGGCAAAACAACATAAGATAATGAAGAACAATTAGAAAAACTTGCTTTACCTTATTTGAAACAATTCTGGAATTATTATTTTGGTTCAAGAATTTGGTTTAGTAGGTCATTTAACATTCAATATACTAATAAAAGATGAGTTATTACTCCTATTCTTCCAATAACAAAATCATATAAAAAAAGGTATAAATTTCATGCATATATACCAATATAAATTATGTTTTTAATCATTTTGTTTACTTACATTATTTTACTTAAGTCAAGATAAATTGCATAACTTATCAATGACATTACATATAACTACAGATCAATCAGGTGACAACTCCTCGTTTAGATATATTATAGTGTTTTGCCTAATGATTACCTTTAAATTTATGTGATCATGAGATAACTCATCCAACACACAAGAAATTATTAAGACTCATCAACTATAGTATTAAAAAAAAGGCCTTAGGTAATCTAACAAACCTTTTTCAAGTAGAACTTTGGTTCTATACTATAATTATGGAAAGCAACTCACCATATTCTTAATATGTATTTAATATTTTTGAATTCAAGGATTTTGTTAATTAAATGACTACCATACCAAATTTATGATCATTGGCAAAAGCCCAAAGATCAAGATTTTTTTATGTAAAAAGAAATATGCATATAAGCATCTATATTGCAAAGGTTAACTCTATCTAATTAAAGGGCAAGATAAATAAGAAGTTGAAGAAGTGATTATGATAAAACAGCCAATGATAAAGTCATTTAAGGAAAACTCTAGAAAAAATTTCAATTAATATCATAAATAGTAGTCAAAGCCATAATACACTCAAGCTATTGGGATATGTAAAGTAGAGGTAATTAGTGATACTTATCAACACTAATAATACTAACAATTTATTAGACGTTTGATTATCAAGGTCTCTTGATTTTGAAAATCAAATTATCATGCCAATAATAGTAATAGTGGCTAACAAAGATATAATTACTTACTTAAAAAAGTGTCCATCATTTACATAAAGGATGCAGGGTTATAAATTCACAAAAGGTCCAAATAATTCTATTAAAGGGGTATGACATTGTACTTAAGATGGACTAAATGAAGCTATATAGTCTATAGTCTATTGATTTTAGACTATTAGGCAATGACACTATGCTTTCAATGCCACAAATGACCTATTATGTTAATTAGTCAATCCTAACTAGTTGGATCTATGACAGTGTTTGAAAAGAAATTTAGAGATCTCATTTATAAATCTAGCCTAGTCACATATGCCCATTTCTTAGTATCCATCATGGTAGCAACACATTCTTATATTTTGGTAAATCTTCAAATGGTGTACTTGAATTAAATGTCTTTAATAAACCACACTTCTTATTATTGATCAAGAAATATAACCACAGAATTTCATTGATGGTTGGAGCTTTACTAGTGAATATTACACCCTATAAGCAAAAATCAAAAGGCAAGTGCAAGAGATGGTTGATTCCAAACTAATTAGAAATAATAATAGTTTGCTTGCTTCACCAATATTATTGGTTAAAAAAAGGATGATTTATGGTATTTTTATATTGACTATTGACATCTTAATAACATAATCATGAAACATAAATTGATAATTCCCATCATCAATAACTTGCTGGATAAATTGTGGGGGTACGAGTTTTCTCCAAATAAGACTTACATGTCATATACCACTAAATACATATAAGAGATGAAGATATCTATAAAATGGCCTTTCAAACTCATTAGAACTCTTATGAGTTCAAGTTTATGCTTTTTGGCCTCACCAACACTTTGGTGATGTTTTGGTCTTTAATGAATTATATCTTTGCCCTAATATTGTATAGATATATATATATATATATATTTTTTCTTTTAATAACATCCTTATTTACAATATTAACATAAAGAGTCATATTAAGCATTTAAGATGGATTTTGTTATTATTAAGGCAATATTAGCTAGATATAAAGAGGATTAATTGCTTGTTTAGGTAATCTTTGATTGAACATTTAAGGTATATAATCTCAATGACAAGCATTTCCACTAAACCTTCTAAAACTGAAGCACTACAAACGTAACTAATACTAAACCTTATCAAGTGCCTCTGTCTTTGGACTAACAAGCTATTACCAAAAATTCATTGGACACTATGGTATCATTAGTAAACCATGTACATATTTGTTAAAGAAAGATAGTTTCAAACAAAGTTAATTAGCTCAGGAAACATTCTAACAACTCAAAGACACCATGTATTAAGTCACTATTTTGGCATTGTTTGACTATGCCAAAACATTTATGATCTAAATAAATGCAAATAAAGTGAGATAAAAGTCAAAGAGGCACTCTATAGCTTACTTAAGTAAGACCTTTAATGCATGGGCAAATGATTATCCATTTACAAGAAGGAATTATTAATAATAATCATAATAGTCATAAAATGACATCATTATGTGGAAGGGCAACAGTATGTTATCAAGATTGACCATGAAAGCATCAAGCACCTTTTCTAACAATGTTTACATACATTTATGCAGTAAAAAGGCATTACAAAGTTATTGAGGCTTGATTACATCATACAAGGTTGTTGATACTCTATCATACCAACATAAAGTTAGATGTATGACACTTACAATAATTATTCCAAAGTGGTTGGAAGATATCAAACAAAGCTAGATGGTTGGGCCATAAAGGCTATCACAAGAGTAAAAGATAAGCTTACTAAATTTAATTATTAAAAGGGAATGTTGTGGAAAAGGAATATAATTTATATGGGCAATCAAAAGAAAATACAAACTCAATTAATTTTGGTGATTTATGACTTTGCTATAATTGGTCATTTAGGAATCCAATCAACATATAAGAGACTTGAACAACATTTTACTACTTAAGCATGAAAGTTTTAGTAAAATAATAGGTGCAAAAGTGTAAGGTCTGTTAACCCTACAAAGAGGAGAATGTGTTAATTTTAAGTCTACTACCCTTACTAATGCCTAAACAAACTTGTTGTCACATTAGAATGAATTTTATTACAGGATTGCCTAATTCTTAAGGGAAAGATATAATAATGGTGGTAATTGATTGATTTACCATGACATCACACTTTGTTGGCCTAAAACATCCATTTACAATGACTAAAGTAGCAAGGTTGTTCCTTAAGCAAGTTTTTAGACTTTATGGTCTTCCTTTGTCAATTATGACAAACCATAATAGAATCTTTATGAGTTAGTTTTGGTAGGAGATGTTTAAATTGGAGGGAATGAAATTATATCTCAACTTTGCCTACTATTCATATACCAAAAGACAAACAAAGAGGTTGAATCATTGCTTACAAAATTACATTTAAAACATGTGTTTATTGATGCCTCATCGCTAGTTTACATGGTTACCATTAACAAAATAATAGCACAACACCGCATTCCATTATGCCATTAACATGACACCATTTAAGGCATAGTATGGGTACCTTACTCCTTACTTTTTGTCTATACCTACATCAAAAGCAAGAACCTCCTCTTTACAAGGATTCTTCCAAAAGCATCAAGTACTAACCAAATTACTTAAGAAGCAATTACAGTGAGCCCAATAGTGAATGAAATTCTATGTTGATAAGAACAAGATAAATAGAACATTAGAGATTAAGGATTGGGTGTTCCTAAAAATGCAACTTTATCAACAAACCTCTATAATAGTATGCAACAATTTGAAATGAATACCAAAATATTATAGTCCTTTTTCAAGTGTTGAAAAAGGTGGGAATAATAGCCTTTAATTTGCATTTTTACCAAAGGATAGTAGAGTCCATCCCATCTTTCATATTTCTTTACATAAGAAATTTGTAAAGTTTGGTGTTATGACATTTTAGAACTTTCCTTCAGATAGGAAAGATGGTCAATTTGGGATGAAGCCAATAATAGTCCTTAGTTAACATATTATGCACTGCAAGAACACAGTAACAACATATGTATTAATCCATTAGGCCAATATAACTCTAAAGGAAGCAAAGTGGGCAAACTTTTCATTCATACAATTGTAATTTTTGAATTTCAATTTTTACTAATCCTTAAAGACAAGGATATTAAGAGGGGAGAATTATTATGAACTAGCCCAATTATAGCCTATGACCCAACTAAATAAGGAGTAGTAACTTTAATAATGATAATTTGGTAATCAAAAGAGTTGATGAATAAATATAAAAAGTAATCATAAATGATATATGAGTTAATTATAAAATAACAAATCAACTCTTTTCTTAAATCTATTTTTTTCTCTCTCTCCTACTTTATTTTGCCTAGATTTTTATAATTTCTAAATTTTCGTAGTCAAACTATGACAAAAATTTTTAGAAAGTTAAAAAATATATTATTTATACTTCCAAAATTATGTTATTTTGGTTAATATTTGCATAATTTTAAAATTAAATAATTTTTACAAATCCAAACTTCAAAAATTTTAAATTTACCTTCAAACTGTTGGGGGCAATTTTTCTCCAAAATTTGGCACCGGCATATTTTAATAATTCGATCAGTACGATTTTCGGCGGATCGTCAGTAGCCATTAAAAACATTATAATGATTATCGGGGGACGGGTTGTCGTTTTGGGCCTATGTCGATTAGGAAGGCCCATGGTCTCAGTGGCAGCGCTGGGCCATTTTAAAAGAGAAAAAAAGAAAAAACAAGAAGAACAAAAGAAGGCGAAAAAAAAGGGGAAAAACAGCCCCCTGCCAGCGCCAAAAACCGACCCGTTTTACGCTACTGGCAGGAGGAGGAGGAGGAGGCTCAACGCTGCCAACAAACTAGCAAAGCAAAGTGACTGTTTGGAAACCCCAGGAGGTTTCAGTCGGCACCGCAGCCTCCCTCATCTCTGCGCTTTTCTTTCTTTATTTCTTTCTCGTTCTTTGCCATTGAAAGCCATCTCTCCCTAAAGAAGGCTTGGTCGTTAATTTTTGGAACATGCCAAGAGGTCCTTATCCAGTTATTTATTGCAAATAACTTGTTTAATTCGCTTGTTATTATTAATGGCAATGATTTCTTGATTGAAAATGCTAACATGAATTGAGTGATGTTGAATCCGGTGGGCGGGGCCAGAAATCCCTGGCTATTATTATGACGCGGAGAAGAACAGGTACTTCCTGCTCAAAGGCCCGTCCTCTGGCTCTCCTCGTGCTTCTTCTTCTTCTTCTTCTTTCGCTGCCAATGCGCAAAAAGCATCAGAAAAGCCCCCCAAGGTCGCATTATTTCTTGCTCGCTTGTATTATCTTTTTTTTTTCTCTCGCCTTTTCCTTTTTCCCTTTTTTTTCCCTTTCTAAAGTTTTATTTTTGGTTTAATTGGCATTTGAAATATTTGATGGCTTGAGCACTGTAGCGCAAGCACGCATTTTACGTGGGTTTTCTTTGACATCGAGAACTATTTTATTTTTTTTTTCATTTATTTTTTTTATAATAATAAATTAATCGAGGAAAAATAGCGTTTAAAGATTGCTTTCCTATTGTTTAGTTTCTGTGGAGTTCAAATATTTGAGTTTTTGGATGGAATTTTTGAGTTTTGTTTTTCTAATTCTGAGTAAAGGCCCTTGCTAATATGGGTAGAAAGCGAGAACTTCTGAGGATTTTACTTTTCAGATGTCAAAATTGAGATGTTACTCAACTGGATTTTGGCTTATAAATTAAACAGTAGCTGAAATATTTGGGCAAATGAGTACCAAAGAGGTGTGTAATGTGACTGAATCAATGGCTAAACAGAATCTTGCTGGGAACTTACATAGAGTGATGATATTATCTGCCTTATGGTTGAGATGATTTCTGTTTAAGCTTTTGATTTTTTTTTTTTAATATATATTTTTCTCTTTCATCTGTTATAGCCTCTGCATGTGTAGTATAAATGTAACATGATGAAAATTCTTTAAAAATGATTTTGATATGTTTGTTGATTGTTGGATTGCCTTGAAAGAGGTACTTAATGTGATAAGAGATTGAACCCTAACTCCACAACAAAAGCTAGCTCAAGAATGGAGGGTTGACCCAACCCTTATAAACAGCCCAAAGACCCCCTCAGGAAACGATGTGGGACACATCATTCCCAACCCCTTTAAACTGCATGTCCCCATGCTGCCTCAGTCGGCGATCGGCACGGTAGCAGGGAACCTTTGTACATGTGCCCATCGACCCTTTGAGGTTTTGGCTCTGATACCACCTAATAAGGGATTGAATCCTAACTCCACCACAAAAGCTAGTTCAAGAATGGAAGGTTGACCCAACCCTTATAAACAGCCCAAAGACCCCCTCAAGAACCGATGTGGGACACATCATAATGTAGGATATAATATAAAGCAATGCTCCAGTTAAGCATGGTAGTTTAAAGCATGACTTTACTGCTTCTGGAGCAGATGTAGCAATAATTCATGATCAGTACTTGGAGCTTGATTTCTTCTTATTATTTGGCTTCCATTTTATTGCAGGGAAGGAAATTGTGGAAGAGGAGTGTGAAAACTTTTAAGCTGCTTAAGAGTAGGGAGTTGAATGGCAATGTAATTCCCTTACATGGGAGGAAGGGTAACTTCTTTGAGGAATTTCAAAAGATACAAGTGTCTCAACCAAGGGTATGTTGATCACAACATAAGCCTAGCAGTCTATATAAATAACATATTTTTCATTTCTAAATTTTAAATCCTCATATCAAAGTCAAACTTTTCTGTTTGTGATCTGTGGGATTTCATAAATATTTGTTAAGCAATGTGTGGATACCATGCAATGCAGGTCTGGAAATATTCAGGGACAAAAAATATAGGTGATGCTGGTTTGGACCAGATGCGTGTTCATGCATTAGCACCAGAGGGTCAAATTGCCATTGATGTTCTGGTAGCAGGCAGTAAAAGCCGTTTGTTGAGGTATAGATAATGTTGAATGTTGGCTCCTAGCTAGGAAGTGAATTAGGTTAAGCCAAAAACTGAGACTTATAGCAAACTACCCAACACTACTGGTCTTTCTAAATGTAATGGAGGTAAAATTGATGCCTTTATGGAAGAACAACATGCACAAAGATCAAAGTCACAGATTTGAACAATAGGAGACAATGGAGTCACAGACTAAATGGGTATGAAGAAGAATTAGACATTTGTTCTCAAAATCAAGCAATAAAAAAGATTCAATGTAAAGTACAAAAATGCTAACTTTTATCACCAACGGAGATGTTTACTAGAAATCTTTACAAACCACAACAGAGAGACTGCCCATTCTCTTTCTCACTTTTCATAATAAACCAGAACTGAAACCGAGTGAGTGCTTATTTACAAGGTGAAACTCAAGTTAAATCCTACAAATGGGTTGGTAGTTTTACACTATAGGCTCAATCTCTTTAAAAACTTGCTTTCTTTCTCTAGACATCTTAAAAGTGCTTTAACTTAAAGATGTGCAAAAAGTAGCAGTTTAGAGAGGGTTCAAGGTAATTGTCCTGTGTTCATTTAAAAAATTTGTATGCTTCTAGCAGCTTGGAGAAAAGTGCAAGAATAGAAACACACTTTTTGAAAAGTGGATTTTTTTTGTCAGGTGCACATTTTTCAGATTTTCACGAAGAGTGGCCCAAGTGTTTCTCCAACCATTTTTCTTTTGTTTTGGAAAAGTCATTTTGAGTGATCTTGCTAAAGTGCAAAATTTGAGTCTTTTCCTTAAGCTTAGTTTTGGAGAGAGCTATTGAGCTTCCTTTATTACTATCCTTGTATGAAGACACAGATTTGAAATAAAGTGAAAGAACCTGAATGTTTATCTTTGGCAATATGATTCATAATCTTCATGCCTCTTTGTATGCCACTTGAAATATAGTGATTGCTTGTAACATTTCATATTTGTTCTCATTAAGAATCTACAACCACTTAATTTAAACCATTAGTTCATTTAACAATGTGTTTGTAATCATCAAATCAAATTCCTGGTGAAAACCTTGGGATTAACATAGAAATTTGGTTGTTATTTTTCAAGCAACATAAAACATATGCTTGCAGCACCTGCATACTATACCTTATGCTTGAGATTGTGTTGTAATTTTTTGCATCTCCAAGTAATGAAACTTAAAAGTGTAAGTGTCATTAATCTGGAAATCTGTGAGCATCTAGCTGTTAGGATACCTTTTTGATTGTATAATGCTAGCAAAACCATTGTACTATGGAAGGAAATGACCGATCAGAATGTATACAAAAAATTTTCTCACATAAGTATTTTTAACACTCTTGTCCAGACCTTTTCATCATGAATGTTGGAAACTCTATACCCTGTGTTCTTGTTGATAATTTGGTTTCCATTGTCAAATTTGAAACATTTCCTATCTGTAGCCTTTCATTCTCTGCCCTTTTTAACTGCATGCTTGTCCTTTGGACATTGTGGATTAACATGGCTGAACTCACCCACTCAATCTTTTGTGTATAATATGGCTGTGTTTGTGGCTTTGTGCATGAAAGTAAATGTAATGTTTTCCTGCAAC
>JAHLGO010021096.1:5777837-5809373 GCA_020615895.1 Ceriops decandra | reverse complement strand
TTTTTATTTCAATGACAGCATCTGTTTTTCTTTGGGTTACTAGTCTTCTTTTCCTTTTTCTTTGATAGGTTATAGAGATCCCATATTGATTTGAGTACTGCAGAAGCCTCCTTCTGTATAGTCTGTATCTGCATTGTTCAGAATCAAGTTGTAATGTTCATGTCTGTTGGATTTAAAACAACCAAATGTTTCTGTATTAAATGATTATTTGTACATCTTGCTCTATATCTTTGCTCTACCATGAAGCTTGTGCATCATGCCTTTGTACAGCATATGTAGTCCTTAGCATGGTATGTTGAACTATAAGATTTATTCAAAGTGTCCAACCCTCTCTTGCTTTTGAAGTTTGGTGGTTTCGCAGTCTTTTTGAAGTTGGAAAAGTTCGGAAAGACTATGGCGCAGGGGTTAAATGCATTCCAGATCCTGTGTGGCCTGATTTTGACAAATGTGAAGCAGAATGTTTGAAATCCCCTGGGTTACTTTGGAGACCTGCAGGAGCTTCCTTGCTTATGAATTCAAATATATCATGTATAAAAGTGCCTGGAAAGTATTCATTTGATCTTGGTGATGATGGCTTTGGATTCCAACAACGAGCACTGTATCCTGTCCCATTGTCAAGATTTTCCCATCTCCTTAATATTTTGCTCATGTGCCTATATTTCAAGTTTGTGTTAGCTAATTGCATTATGACCAGAACACTGAACTTCTTTAGTACACCTATGATTGGGACTTCTTTAATGTATCTTGCCTTATGCAAATTGATGGACATTCTCAAGTCAATTCTCTTTCATGTGCAGTTCCTGCTATTGTTGGATTCTTTTGGCCCCACATGGTGGGGGTGGCAAATATTTGCTCTCTATAGTGAGAGGAGAGGAAGAGGACTCAAGTTGACTTGGGACTCTTTGGTTGGGAAGGATTTAAAACAATTAGATCTCACACCAAACTTTGTTAGTAACAAAAAAAAATGACAAGAGAATATTCATTTAGCCGTCCCCTATTAAATTTGAGATTAAGGCTTCATTGTTGAATGTTGTCAAATTTTGTTCTTCTGATGATTGTGGTTTCTGATATCATTATTTGTACTATAATATTTTATTTGGATTCTTGGCTTCTAGATAGCATTTGTGTGTTAAGACATTCTGTTCCTTAATTATAAAAAGGATAACCACTCTTGGATCAGAGGCAGTTGGTGGATCTCTATGTACACTCGATCTTGTTGAACCTTTAGATTTGAATTTAATTCCTGATCTAAGGCCTTTAGTACGGGAGATTGCTGTACTCAATTGCACCATTTGGACTACAGATTGCAATCCTAATGCTATTCAAGCATTGATTGGCAAGCTCTTTTCTTAGTGTTTTCCCTCGTTTTTTTTGTTAGATTTGTATATTGCTCTTGAATTGTATTTGGCTTGTCTGTATTAACTTTTGTAGGAACTTTTAGTGCGCTCGGTTTAAAGGTAGACTGGATCATAGTTATTCAATATGTTTGTTATTAGCTTTAGTTATTTAATTTCCTTAACAATTTGGATTTTCTCTTCCTATTTGAACTAAAATGTGTTAGCAATCATATGAATCAGAAGGCAAAGTTTCAATAGCAATTTCATTTTGGATTGTTCATTATTCTTATATTCTAATACATTCATCTACTTATTTGGCATCTGTTTGTTTCTAATTGTCATAGGAACCAATCATGGAGCTGCAATGATTGATTTGGAATCAGGAGTGACATCATGGGTGTGGCGAAGCAAAAGTGATGTTTTGGCCCAGCAACTAGATCAGACAGTAATGGAAACATTATAATGGTTTACTAGATGCTTGATCAACTAACATGCCTCTACCATGGTGGTTGTATTTAGTCCTGGCTGTGCTCTTGACAAGACATTTATAGTTTAAGCATTTAAATAAGCCAATAAATGTCTTTAAATTTCATCATGAATTGTGCCCAAGTTTTTTGAGGTCAAAACTTGACATAGGCAGTCAAACTCCTCATAAACTGGACACCAGAAGCACTTCTATTTGCAGACTAGCAGTTGATGCTCAAATGGGCAAATCATTTTTAAAGCTTAGTTGTGCACAACTCCCCTTAAGTTTGTGCTTGTGGGTTTTTTTTTTTCCTCCCTCCCTTTAAAAGTGTTGGCAAAGTGTTTATGGCCATAAAAATTCCTGAGAATTGCCAAAACCTTGCCTTGCACTTCTACTTATCTGTTCCATTTGCGCTGTAATCATCCCAAAGATCACCACAGATTTTTTTAGCCTTTGTTCATACTGCCAATTTTTTTGTTGGCAATATTCTAGATGTTTTTATAGAATTCCAACTTGTGTTGACACTCTGTCTAAGTTGATTTCTTTTTCTGCTGATGTTTGCAGGGGAATGTCGTTTTATGTGGACTAAGAAATGGTGCAATTTTGTCAATTGATATTCGGGAGAAACCAGCAAGGTTTTCTGCAGGACCCGTCAGACATAAAATACCTTTTCCACCTGGACACAATCGTAATCATCATAAAAAATGGTTTGAGGTACCTCATTTCCAAAGGGGAACAATTCATTGTGTGGCTGGGTTGAGTCTTGATGTTGATTGAAAATTTTAAAAGTTAATTTGATTTGGGATTAAGTTATAAGGGTATTAAATGCATCTCCTACCAAAAAAAACTATGAACATCAAATAATTTAGGATGTTGATGGATCTCTCTCTCTCTCTCTTTTTTTTTTCCTCTCTAGTTTTGACTTGTTTGGAACTGTTGGTTGATCAAGCTGTGATACTTGGGTTGAATTTGTTGCATTGCAGCTGTCAGGAAACATCTATCCCTCCCAAACGGCTCATATGCCTTCATCTGTATGCTGGTTTGTGCACATATAGAATGTATAATTTTTCATCTTGCATTCTATGTTTGCTTTTTATTTTGTTGACATATGCTGTTTCAAAATTGTAGTCTATTGTCACTTCAATGGCATGACAAGTACTTTTTGGCTAGCTCCATGGATGGATCGGTTAGTTTTATTCTCCATTTGAACTCTTTCTAACATTTTCTTACACATTGTTCTCTTTGAATTGCTGACCTTCCAATATAGGAAGCTCTGCCCTTTCACAGTTATATGAAAGACAGTTATATTAAAGAGAAATGAACGAGGTGCAGAATCTTTCCTCTAATTGTCCAGTTCATTGAGCTAAGTCCTCATGAGTAATGACTTGAGGGGTTCAAAACTTAAAATACGTACTTTCTATTTTCCTAAAGATTTTTAGCAGTACAGCTGTTTCGATGCATTTGTTCAATGTTGCATATGAAACAAGCATTTTATTAATTTGAGTTACAGTTTCTTCTCCTTTTCTTCTCATCTAAGAAAGTGAAGCAAATATGTTCTTGGGACTTCCATTGTTCTGCTCTTGCAGATTAAGCTTTATGATCATCGAATGGCCAGGAGAGGTGCTATACAGTCTTATGAAGGACATGTGAATTCTCATACTCGTTTGCAGTTTGGAGTCGACCCATCTGAGAGATTTTTAGTGGCAGGTGTATACCATTACAATATGCTTTATTCATTTTTTCGAAGTTAAATGTAATAGATCTTATCTGGCAACATCTTTTATAGGTGGTGAGGATTGCAATATAAGGCTTTGGAGCATCAAGTCTGGTGAGATGCTGTTTGAAAAGAAATTTTTTGATGCAACTCCAACATCTGTGCACTGGCGGACCGTGCAAAGTACTTCCCTTTGCATATGATGCAATAAACGATTTTACCTTTCAACTTGTCTGTTCACTTTGAATTTTGCACACTTGATAATCTCTGATGCCATTTGACTTCTTTGTTGCTTTTATGATTCCCAAATACAGGATTCTTCAGTGTAGGAGATGAGCATAAAAGCTTCACATCCTGTGATAGATGTGATGGGGGGGCATGGCTTGGATCATCAAAAGGAATATGTTACATGTGCTGGTAATGAATGATGCTCGACTGTGAATGTCAAATCCAAATAATAAGTTCCATGGCTTAACCTCCCTTCTCCAACAAGAAGAATTTTCCTGCTAATGTGCAAGCAATGCAAATATTGTCAACACCGACAATAGGAATTGGTCTTGCTCGTTGAGTTTTTTGTGGGCATCAGACTGGCAATTGATCTCATTGGTGATCTCTTGCTTCCTTCTGTAAGTATGTGTAACTTGGCGGAAAATTTTTGTTTAAAGACTAGAACGTTTGAGTAAAAAAAAAAAGAAAAAAAAGTTATTGAGAGAATCCCCTGAACCGATTTGGATGGCGTTGCTCTTGCACGTATACATGAAAATAGTGTTGCATGATTGGGGTGACTCATCAAATGCTCGAATCTGCCGACTGATGTATGTTGTGTAGTCTTGTAGCATTCTGCATGGGTAGCCCGTGTCCTAAAAATTTCAGGTTAAACAAAGGGAGGGGGAGGCGCGTGTCCTAAACGTGACATCTAGTCAATATATTTCAATTACTCGTCCACGCGAAGAGAGACGTGGGGTTGTCACCAACAAAGTTCGCTTCCGGTGAAGAAAAGATGAACGGAAGGCTTTGAATCCATCCCTTTTATTGGAGGCGGCAGGCCCTGTTGTTATTCCACTGTAGATGAATGACTAGCTAGCAGTTTTTGTTGCAACAAAGCAGCCACTTAACGAGTCCAAGTGGTTACCAAAAGCGCCTATGGGATTTGAAAGAGAGTGCGGGGGGGGGGGGGCCCCGGTTGGGGATCAAACTCTCTCCCCTCTTAAAATCTTTCACTTTATAATGGGATTTAACTATGGTGCAACGCACTTTCTTATGGTGTATTCGTAATCATTTTTCATTTTTCTTCTTTTTTTTCTCTTATTTGGGGGGGGGGAGGGGGCTGGGGTGGGGGGATAATCTGAAATTTCATTTATAAGCTCGAAAACGGGTTACAGCTATCGGCAAACAAAATGCTCTATTGAGCCTTTGGGGGTAGTCGCAAGAACACTTAATTGTCTCTAGCCGCTTGGGCAATCAATACCTAATGATCCTAATTTCAGTTTCTAAGATCCGGAAGAGCTATTACTAGATGTCTTGATTTGCAATCTCCCAAGGGCACGAGGCACTTACACATACATGGTCTTCAAAAAGCATCTCGCAATCCATTTCAAAAATGGCCCTTTGCCCCGTCCCTATTTTCTTGCCAATCTGATATCCAAACTTTAAGTTGTAAACGTTGTTTAATTTAATTACGTTCCCCCTGAAGTGGTTCCCACCATTTTGGCCTTCGCACTAACTGTCGACGCACATATCTAAGTCTCTCTCTCTCTCTCTCTCGAAGTTGGGCAAAGTTTGCATATCCTCAGAGTCCCTTCTCACACATGGTAGAGTCCAAGCTAGGCTGATGGCCTTCTGCTCCATGCAATGAGCACGCCTAGCTTTTCAGATATTTTAGGGGATAATTGCTGCTTGACATAAAGCCTCCGTGTGTTATGCATAGTCTCTCAATTATAGCTTGCCGCCAAACGCTGAAATTCACTTCAACTAGGAACCTAGGAATATAGGAAAAGGCACTAGCAAACCAAGTAGCACGGGCGTGATCAAACTCAAGCAATGCGTGGATGGTAGAACCTGTACTGATTTAATCTAAACCTCTCTCCCAACACGAGATAAAAACCGTTTTTTCCAAGCTTGCAATTTATGATCTACCTATTCCAAGATAAATTTCAGTACCTGTGCCTTAGATCGTCCTCGACTTGACGATACACCAAGATAGCCTCAGAATTTGATTCAAAGTCTCTAGGTTTTCCTTTTTCTTTATTTTTAGCGCTGCTGAAAACCACGCCAAATTTATGCTCATTAACAAGCTGACCCGATCAACAAGCTTCATCAAGATGGCCTGCTTCTATCACAGTTGCTCTCCCAAAAAATAAAGTATCATCGCCAAAGAGAATGTGAGATATTGTTGTGCAGTCAGGCTTTATTCTGTAAGCATGCAAGTGGCCTTCAAGAACTGCTGTCTCCAACATTTTGGAGAACACATTCGAGACTAGGATAAATAAATACGAAGATAGCCAGTCTCCTTGCTTAAGACATGTAATGGGGGAAAAACAAGTCTGTCAAATCTCCATTTATATTTATTTGCTAGGACATTGTTTGAACAAATTGCATGACTCGAGATGTCAACTATGAGCCGTGTGAAAATTGACTCCGATTCATCAGTTCACACTTTTACAGTGTAAACTTGATGTAGCCACCGCAACTTATCGTTCACACTACTGTTCAAAGACTTTTGCAGTGTGAATCTGATATAACCGTCGCAACTTACCGTTCACATTACCTTCCAAAGACTTTTGCAGTGTGAACCTGATATAGTCGCCGCCGCCGCAACTTACCGTTCACACTACCGTCCAAAGACTTTACAGGCCATTTGTCTCCTATAAATACCTACAAGTTATATAACAAAAAAAAATATAGAGAAGGAGAGTGTGGTGTAGTTTAATCCGGTGTAAGAAAATCTGTAGAGATTAAAACCTTTGAATATAAAGATCCGTTCCTCCCGTGGATGTAGGCAAATTGTCGAACCACGTTAAATCTTTATGTTTTTTGTGTGTGTATGTTCATTAGTTCCTAACAAATTGGTATCAGAGTCAGGTTGGAAAAATTGACAAAGAACACGGGACGAGTAGTCGAACCCGTCCCTGCTGCTGGAGCACTCCACCACCAACGACCTAGCTCCTCTCCTCCTCCTCGGCCACCTAGCAGCTGCTTCCTCCTCCTTAGCCACCACTATTCCTGTCCAGATCGGAAAAGTGACCGGCGAACCAGATCTAACCCGCTTCTCACACCAACGAGCCTCGTCGAACAGCCCAGCAGCCGGCGTCCATTTGAGTTTCTACGTCGTGGTATTGTAGCAGCGTACTGTAATGTAGCAGAAAGATTGTGATTTGTTTATTTTCGTGGAGTTCTAAAACATAATGGCTGATCCAAAAGGAGCTGACATACAACCTTCGACGTCTACCACCAGTTCGTGACAAAGAAGCTCAATGTCAAATGCAAAATTTGATATTAAGAAATTTGACGGTACAAACAACTTCGGCATGTGGCAATGCGAAGTCCTGGATCTGTTGTTCCGCGAAGGATCAGATATTGCACTAGGGTCCAAACCGGTGAATATTTCTGATGAAGATTGGAGCTATGTGAACCGTCAAGCCTGTGGCACTATCCGGTTGTATCTTGCTAAAGATCAGAAGTATTTTGTCATGAAAGAAACGGTGGCCTCAAGCCTCTGGAAGAAGTTGGAAGATAAATACATGATGAAGAGTGTAGAAAATCGGCTCTACTTAAAGAAAAAACTCTTTCGATTCCAGTATAAGAGAGGTATGCCTATGATTGAGCATCTCAATAATTTCAACAAAATTTTGGCTGATCTGTAAAATTTAGATGTAGATATTATTGATGAGGATAAGGCATTGTTATTGTTAAATTCTCTTCCTGAAAGTTATGATCATTTAACCACTATCCTGCTGTGTGGAAAGGATGAGGTTAAATTCGTAGATGTTTCTAATGCTTTGGTGAATAATGAGTATCGGAAAAAGGATCAGAATGACTCTAGAGAGCTGACACCAGAAGCATTGACTGTAACCCGAGGAAGAGAAGACAAAAGGAGATATGGTAGATCAAATGGGCGAAACAAATCTCGCTCAAAATCCAAAGGAGAATCAAGAAGAAGACTGGCAAAAGATGAATGTGCCTACTGTCACCAGAAAGGGCATTGGAAGAAAGACTGTCCAAATAAGGATAAATTTGCTACAAATATTGCAAAGGAAGCTGACGATAAAAAAGATTCAGCTTTCTTAGTTTCGCCAACAGATATCCAGGTAGACAAATTGATTCTTGATTCTGGCAGTTCTTATCATATGTGTCCAAACAGGAACTGGTTCACAAGCTTTCAAGAGCTTAATGGAGGAGTTGTGATGATGGGTAACAACAACATATGTCAGACAAAAGGAGTAGGCACTATTCGCCTAAAGATGCATGACGATACAACCAGACAACTGATAGATGTCAGATATGTTCCAGATTTGAAGAAGAACCTCATTTCACTGGGGGTCTTGGACAACAGTGGATACAAGGTGACCATAAAAGTTGGAGCCTTGAAAATTGTACGAGGTGCATTCTTGGCAATGAAAGGTACTCGACAGGGAAACCTATATTTCCTAGATGGACATACAATTACAAGAAGAGCAGCTGTTGCCAAAGCTTCTGACAACGAAGTACCTGATTCGTCTCAACTCTGGCACATGCGCTTGGGACATGTTGCAGAGAAGGCCTTGCAGAATTTGGTGAAACAAGGCCTACTGAAAGGAGCCAAAAGTGGAAAACTTGACTTCTGTGAGCACTGTGTCTTGGGAAAACAGACACGAGTCAAGTTCAGCACCGCCATTCATTCTACCAAAGGAATATTGGACTATGTTCACACTAATGTATGGAGACCATCAAAGAATTCATCTTTAGGAGGTAAAAATTATTTTGTTATCTTTATTGATGATTTCTCACGTTATGGTTGGGTGTATATGATGAAACACAAGGATAAAGTTCTAGACATATTTCTTCAATGGAAGAAGATGATTGAAACCCAAATCGGCAGGAAGATCCAGAGACTTCGCTCAAATAATGGTGGAGAATACAAATCAGATTCCTTCAAGCAAATCTGTCATGAAGAAGGGATAATCGAACATTTTACAGTTCCTGGAACCCCACAACAAAACGGTGTAGCAGAAAGGATGAACCGTACTCTGGTGGAGAAAGTGCGATGTATGCTTTCTCAATCTAGCTTCAACAAAGTATTCTAGGTAGAGGCTTTGATATATGCCTCTCATATTGTCAACCGGTTACCTACTTCTGCACTTGATGGGAAATATCCCAAAGAGGTATGGTCTGGACAACCTGTTTCAAATTATGATCGGATACATATATTTGGATGTCCTGCGTATTTTCATGTTACAAAATCCAAACTGGATCCTAGAGCCAAGAAAGCTATCTTCTTAGGCTTTAGTGAAGGAGTTAAGGGATTTAGACTTTGGAATCCTGAGTCAAAGAAGATCATTTTAAGCCGAGACGTAACCTTTGATGAATTGGCAATGTTGCAAAGGACTACCACAAAGAAGAAAGAGAATCAAAACTCTTTCCAACAAGTGGAGTTTGAGACTCCAAAAGAGCCAGAGGAGTATCTTGATGACCAGGAGGAGAACTCAGTTGAGGTAGAGGTTCCATCACCAGCACCAGACCAACAACCAGAGTCCATTGCCACTCACAAACAAAGGAGGGAGATCCAGAAACCTATTAAATATACTGACATGGTGGCATATGCGCTGCCAGTGGCAAAGGATGATATTCCCAACACCTTCAAAAAAGTTGTTCAGAGTATGGAGAGTAATAAATGGAAGCTGGCTATGGATGATGAGATGCAGTCACTTCACCAGAATCAGACATGAAAATTAGTACTACTTCCACATGGAAAGAAAGTTATTGGATGCAAATGGGTCTATGCTAAGAAAGAGTGTGCCTCCGAAAAGGAAAGTACCAGATATAAAGCTAGACTAGTAGCAAAAGGCTATGCTCATAAGGAAAGAATAGACTATAATAAAGTATTTTTGCCAATGGTCAAACATTCATCTATTCGGATCCTGTTGGCTCTAATAGCTCAATTTGACTTGGAGTTAGCTCAACTCGATGTGAAGATAGCATTCTTGCATGGTAACTTGGAAGAAGAAATCTATATGTCCCAGCCTAAAGATTTCAAAGTCACCGGGAAGGAGAATTGGGCTTGCAAGTTAAGCAAGTCACTGTATGGCTTGAAGCAGTCACCTAGACAATGGTACAAACGGTTTGATAGCTTTATCCAGAAGCAGAAGTACACATGCAGTCAGTTTGATCATTGTGTTTATCTGAAGAAACTCCAAGATGGTACGTTTGTATATTTGCTCCTATATGTTGATGATATGTTAATTGCATCTAGGAGCAAGGTGGAGATCAACAGGCTAAAGGCCCAATTGAGCTCAGAATTCGAGATGAAGGATCTTGGAGAAGCCAAGAAGATTCTTGGTATGGAGATGAAACGTGACAGAGAAAGGGGCACAGTCTGGTTAACTCAGACTCAGTATCTGAAGAAAGTACTCCAGTAGTTTGGTGTAAATGATAAGACTAAACCCGTTAGTACTCCATTGGCTCACATTTCAAACTAAGTGCATTAATGTCTGCAAATACAGATGATGATTGAAGACAGATGAATAATATTCCATATGCTAATGCTGTTGGAGCCCTGATGCATGCAATGGTGTGTACACGACCTGATATTTCACAAGCTGTCAGTATGGTAAGTCGGTATATGCACAATCCTGGTAAAGGACACTGGCAAGTAGTTAAGTGGATTCTACGGTAAATTCAAGGTGCTGTGGATATTGGCCTGAAGTTCCAAAAAAATAAGACTATGACCAATCGTCTTGTCAGGTACGTCGATTTTGATTATGCCGGTGATCTTAAAAAGCGTCGATCAACTACAGGTTATATGTTTACTATGTCAAGAGGACCAGTAAGCTGGAGATCAACACTTCAGTCAACTGTTGCTTTGTCTACTATAGAGGCAGAGTATATGGTGATCACGGAGGTTTTCAAAGAAGCGATTTGGCTTCATGGGTTGATTGAAGACTTGGAATTTATTCAGGAGCACGTTGAAGTCCACTGTGACAGTCAGAGTGCTATTTGCTTAGCAAAGAACCAAGTTTATCACTCTCACACAAAGCATATCGATGTCCGGTTTCATTTTATTCGAGAAATTATAAATGAAGGAGATATTCTGCTACGAAAGATTGGTACAGAAGATAATCCTGCAGATATGCTCATAAAGATTGTTTCAGGAATCAAGTTCCAACACTGCTTGGACTTAGTAAAATTTCTCGGAGTTGTGTACCTTCGGGTGCTTGATGCCTTCGGGCATAATGGAGGAACAACGATCATGTTTGGATGAAGAATCATCGTCAAGGTGGAGATTTGTGAAAATTGACTCCGATTCATTAGTTCACACTACCGTCCAAAGACTTTTACAGTGTGAACTTGATGTAGCCGCCGCAACCTATCGTTCACATTACCGTCCAAAGACTTTTGCAGTGTGAACCTGATATAGCCGTCGCAACCTACCGTTCACATTACCCTCCAAAGATTTTTGCAGTGTGAACCTGATATAGCCGCTGCCGCCGCAACTTACCGTTCACACTACCGTCCAAAGACTTTGCAGGCCATTTGTCTCCTATAAATACCTACAAATTATGTAACAAAAAAAATATATAGAGAAGGAGAGTGTGGTGTAATGTAATCCGGTGTAAGAAAATCTGTAAAGGTTAAAAACTTTGAATATAAAGATCCGTTCCTCCCGTAGATATAGGTAATTGTCGAACCACATTAAATCTTTGTATTTTTCGTGTGTGTATTTTTATTAGTTCCTACCAAGCTGAAGCCAAGCTTCTTTAAAATCCCCGAAGAAAACGTATGCAACTCTGTCGTATGCTTTTGCATGTCTAGCTTGAGCGCCGCCTACCCTTCATGACCCGTCTTCCATGTTAGCTAGGAAAGCATTCGTGGGTTATTATAATATTGTTTTGTATATATCTCCCGGGGATGAAAGCATTTTGGTAGGGGGAAACAATTTGCAATAGCCATGATTTCAAACAATTCGCCGTATTCTTAGAAATTTGTGGAGTTTTTTTGAGATGCAGAAAACAACATTTTTTTTTTTTTTTCACTAAAAGATTGTTAGGGACTCAGCATATTGTTAGTTCGAACTCAAGTTCAAGAATAAGAACTTAAGAGTCATATGAGAACAGTATTGATAATTTCTAAAATCTAGTAGTGTCTACCTTTTATATTTAGAAATTCAACAGACTACATATAAAAACTAGAAAATAAATGCAAGAAAGCAGTTT
Source organism: Ceriops decandra (assembly GCA_020615895.1). Classification (NCBI taxonomy): domain Eukaryota; kingdom Viridiplantae; phylum Streptophyta; class Magnoliopsida; order Malpighiales; family Rhizophoraceae; genus Ceriops; species Ceriops decandra. Next base: position 5,797,448 of record JAHLGO010021096.1, on the reverse strand, counting down.
TTGAAATATCAATGAAATTCTGACTCTCTCTTCTTCTTCCTTCCCTCTGTTTTCCTAATCTCCTCAATCTCTATATTTTGCTCGTCCCTTTCGTTTTGGTTCTGTTTTTAACATGCATTGATCCTTGGTTCTTCGTTCCACTTTGGCCAGAAAACGCAGCTCCACTATGGCTGAAAATACTCGCCTTAAGATGCTGGATGATCAGGTGTGTAAACATGAACAACAGCTCCCAACTGCCACGGAGGAGTTGTAACCCCTAGAAGCTTTTTCAACCTAGATGTAAGCACTTGAAGGATTCCAAACTGAAATGTAAGCATCCATCAAGCAACTTATGGAGATGTTTTATTCTCATAAACCACTTCAGTCCTGGGAAAAGGGCCTTTTTTCCGACACTCCAAGTTTGGCGACTTCTCATGGAATCTTGCCCACTCTTAGGATCTGGCCATTACATTCTGTAGGCAATAGTTCTAGAGAAAACCATCATCAGCAACAACCACAGGATCTAATTCCAAAACCTCACAAACTCATATTGTTATTCTTTGATGGGCAACCGTTATTTTCGTTATTACAGCATAGAAAATGAATTTCGAATAAAGACAGTAGCGATGTATCTCGATGGCAAGGCCGATGCATGGTTTCAATGGTAGATCATGACTAAGCCACATGAAACCTGGTCAGTGTTTGAAACTGATCTTTGTCAATGCTTTGGAGACCCCTCCTCTCTCAGCGACACGTCATTGAAGAGTTTTTCCCAAGTTTGACAAACGGGAGTAGTGCATGACTATTAGAAGCAATTTGAGGAGTTGAGGTCCTTGTTGCTAGCTGACAATCCCTCTCTGATGCACCAATTTTGGTCTCAAGTTTTCATAGCGGTCTTAGTGACGAGATTCAACTTATTGTAAAGATGCTTAAGTCCACATCTTTGGAGAAGGTGTTTGAGTTTGCCAACCTCTAGGAAGTGGCCATTTGGTGCTTCAAGAAGGAAGGAAATATCTAGAAAAATCAACGCCATGACAGCCTTGAAGCTTCAATCGAGTTTGCCGGTCATTAAGCCCATACATACCATTGGCCTCTAACTCGACAACCAAGTTTGATAAAAAAAACAATGGGAAGAACTCAAACGATCTGGTTTATGCTTCCAATGTGGTGAGAAGTACATTTGAGACCATCAATGCCAACCAAAGAAACACATCCACTTAATGGGAAGGACAAGAGGAGGAAGTTAGAGAAGAACCTGTAATTGACCAGTCACCAGCTAGTGAGCAAACTAATGAAGTTACCAAAAAAATATCCATGAATGCTATTATTGGAAATCCTGGTTGTAGTACTTTAAAGTTATTCGGTTTTGTGGGGTGTAAACCGTTGGTTTCATCCTTATTGATACTAGCTAGTAGTACCCATAGGTTTTTGGACTCCAAGAAGGTGTTGGAATTAGAATACTTCATTCAGACAGTGGCACCCATGGTGGTTATGTTAGCCAATGGTGAGAAGCTATGTTGCACGGAAATATGTCCAGATTTCAACTGGAAGATGCAGGGGCACTTATTGTCAATGGAGATGCGTTTAATTCTGCTGAGGGCCTGCGATGTTGTTTTGGGTGTTGACTAGACGTAAGTGTTTAGTCCAATGGTGTTGTTGGACTTTAAGTCCAACATGGAAATGAAACTTTTCTTTTGATTGCGAAGGGAAAAAAATGGAGTTGTCCGAACAAGTCGAGTCCTTAAGCCCATCTTTTGTATCAAAGAAAAGGATTCAAGGGTTAGTTAAAAAGGGGGCACAGACTTACAGGCCCACTTATGTATTCTAGTTTCATTCTCTACAACTATCAATTGTCCAGAGGAGCTACATTCTATTATTATCATGAAATATGCAAATGTATTTGAAAAGTCCAAATCATTTCCTCCTGTCCGTGAACAAGACCATAGGATTTCATTGATCAATGGGGCATCACCAATCAATGTGTGGCCTTATCGATATCCCCGTTATCTCAAATCTGAAATTGAAAAGCAAGTGTAGAGCATGTTGGAAGTACAATAGCTGCAGCCCTTTTGCCTCGTTGGTCTTTATTGGTGAAAAAGAAAGATGGTTCCTAGAGATTCTGCATTGACTACCGACAGCTAAATGAAATCACAGTCAAAGATAAATTTCTCATACCAATAATAATTGATAATTTGCTCAATGAGTTGCATGGATCATGCTACTTCTCAAAGCTTGAACTTCAGGTAGGCTACCATCAGATTCATGTGTGGGAGGAGGATATTGCAAAGATTGCTTCCAAACTCATCAAAGGAATTTCAGGTAATGTCATTTGAGTTGACTAATGCCCCTACCACTTTCTAATTATTGATGAATTCTCTTGTTTTGTGAAAATATGTTCTGGTTTTCTTCGATAATATATTAGTGCAAATTCAAATGTGAATGTAATACCAATTGGCTAGCAAACGAAGGTGCTTTCAAAATTCTAGTGCAATTTATATCTATGCTTACACCATAAACACTTGAATTGAAAATAATGCAAGCTGGGAGTAATTGTAGAGTCCTTTCGCCAGAGAGATTTTCAGCAATAGTCCGAGACTGAACAAAATTGAAGTACGAAGAGGCAAAACAATAATGAAATGAAAAGAGTCATCATTTTTAGACGACTTTATATATAAACTACTGTTCATGAACAAGAAAACCTAAAACTGACAGACTTGGGTTTATATCTTGTGGAATGATTTGTGGGGACTTCATCGGGTGAACATTATGATTTATGTACCACACTCATTGGCTTAGTTATGTACAAAGAGATCATCCAAATATTTTAGTCATTACTTCAGCTACGTGAGAAGCAACCCCACAGTCCCAACCCCATCAAACGAAGATGACATTGCCAACAAGTAAGCTGACGGAGACTGACTTCACTAAAGAAATGTTTTCGGCTTATGCATCGCTCTAAATTTCCCTTTTTTAATGGACCTCACTATACAGTGAATGCAAAATGGACGGGAACCAAAGCATAGTTGACATGATGGACATGAATCCCTGCAGATTCCACTTGTTTTTTTATTTTTTTTAATATATATAATGTATGTATAATTAAATTATATGTGCAAATAAGTATTAACTTTGTACATATAAATTTTTTTTAATAATTGTTCGTATATTTTATTTTATTTTATTTTATTTTTTTTAAAAAAAGACGGGGAATCCACGTCCTCCTCTATCCCCGTCAGTCCACCCAGTCCACTTTTTACCTTTCTCACCCACCGAAAAACTTGAGTGAAAGTGAAAATAATTTCTGATAGGATGGGTATGGGGTCTTTGATCAAACTAATGTGAGTAAGACTTAGACAGTAGATATTATTCAATCCCCTCCAATGAACTATTTTTCAGTACGTAAAAATGTTAGGTTGTATGTATATATATATATATATATATATATATATAGTTCATCACACCATGGACGCCGTCCCTAACGAAATTATTTTCATTTTCTTCTTTTGAGTTGTGCTCTCAGGTATTGTCAAACAAAACAAAAGAAGAAAAACAGACCTCGAAAGTTGAATGAAAATCTAACCGAATCTCCCTAGTGTCAAATCTTCATTGCTGGTATTGGACATTTCTTTTGCAGGTGTTTCTAGGACAAGAAAATGAGGTTGGATACTTGCCATATATTTTTTAAAAGTTGAAAGCCTAAAAAATCTGCAACTACGGTGCATAATGTGAGATTGAACTGAAATGGTAAGTGGGGCAACGCCCATCTGCTTTTTTCTCGTTTCTTTTTATCTTTGGAACCTGTTGGAGAACTACATCTTTCGTTAACGTATTAGTTTTGCTAAAAGTGTCGAGAGCTTAACTATTACTCAAATAAGTTTATTTGCGCGAGCTAATCTTATTTTGTATGATTCAATGTGTGCACCTATTAATACTCTAAAAGCCACCTAAACATCATATCTCAACCCCAAAAGGCATCATAAGTTGCTTTTTTTTTCTCTCTCTCCTTTCAAGTGTGATGTTTTCTCGACCATGCAATTCACATATTTACACCTAACTTCACCTTGACACCACGTCTTAACTCAAAAGCATTATAAGTAATTTACTCATTTCTCTTCTCTTCTTTCATGTATAAAATTTTTTGCTCTAATAATATAATATATATATATATGTTTTGATAGCGTGGATCGGGAGTCTTGAGTTGGATTTGGAAATTCTCCAGTTTTTGCTCTAATAATATATGTGTGTGTGTGTGTTTTGATCCCACTGCACTCAGACGACAATTTGTCAATTTTATAGATAGGAACGTCCACGCTGATACCAACTCGGATTAATTTAATGGGGTCAGCCTAGCAAAGTAGTAGGTGTGTTTCATGTCTATTGTAGAACAAGATTCAATTCTCTCTCTCTTTCTCTCTCTCTCTCTGTTGTTTTTTTCTCTCTTTCTTTCTTTAAACTACGAAGAGAGAGATAATTCAGATGAGAGTGGAATAGAATAGCACCATTATTAACATTGGTGGGAAAGCTCTACCTCTACTTAATCCAACAAGGATGACTTGTCCTTCTTTTCCCGTTAGTTGGTGCCAGGTTTAACAACTTTGTTGCCGAAATAATCACTCCGATGATTTTACTCCCACACTACACACAACTAGTGATATCGAATCTTTTTTTTTTTTTTATCGGGACCAAGAAAGGATTTAATATTGCATGCAAACATTAGAATCAATATCACCTGACCAAATATGATGGAAAAAAAAAAAAAAGAGGGTTTAAGAGTACAAAATTTTTGCTTTTTATAGTGCTGTTTTTTCCGACCATTAGAAATATTATTGAGTCATGACTATCCTAAAGAGCTTAGCAAACTAACAATTTTTACTAAATCCAATGAAAATAAAAATAAAAAATGAAAACCTTACATAGGTTTAATAAAAGGGAAGAAATTAATACAGATTGGAAAAGGATGACCGAATTAGCACATTTTCACAACTAAACATCCGGGGGGGCTGTATTTGAGCGTTACATAATGAGAAGACAGTACAAATTTCGTGTTGGGTGAAAAATCAATGTGAAAGAGGAAGAAACTTTCTTCTTTTTCTTTTTCTTTCTTTCTTTCGTTCTGTCCTCTTGGGAACATGAATGAGGATGGTAGATGAGGGGGGGCAATCAGTGTTTTCCGCATGTGTACAAAACGAGAGTCAGAAGATGCCACTTGTGTTGTATTTTCACTTGAATTAAGTATAAAGTGTGAAGAAAAATTAATAAATAAATAACTCATTAATTAATTGTTTAATAGACAAATGAACATTATATTGTCAAGCCAGTCCTTGAAAAACAGGTTGTGAGAGCCTTGCAAGTTGAGTTTTAGGGCTGCTTATTAATTCGTATTTGTTTTGGCACATTCTCTTTGGACGAGAATCTGAAGGGTATTGTAGGAGGATGCTGCTCGCTAGGATTTAGCAGTTCTTTCCGTGTCAATTGTAATGATATATGTCTACATATATATATATCTTTCTTTTTTACCAACTGTTACATTATATTAAATATTTAGAATGAGTATTTATAACATTTATTTTCTCCGTCAATTTTACTGTTTTCTAAATATTTTTAATTATAAAAAATTTAAAAATAATATTATGTTATAAATATTTAATATTTATAACATAATATTTATTTTATTTACCATATTCACTCGTTTAGTGTCACTGTTATTGAACCTTTTCGATGGCATTTTTGTAGTCAAGGTCACCATAAAAACATCTTATCAAATTGACCCACAGAACATCCAACCCCTTGACTACATGTCGTACTTTATCAACTGTATAGAAGAGAGAGCCTTGAATGCTTGCGTTTTCTGCAGTGGCCTAGTGAGAACCGTGCGTCGGCTTGGGACCCAACGGTTTATCATATAAAACATTGGGAGACTAAAATGATGAGTTGGCCTGCTCAAATTATTATTATTATTATTATTTTTTTAATAATTAAAAACAAAATTAATAAGATGTTAATTATTACTTTTTATAGTTTGTTAACGTGTTGATTTATTTTTTTTTCAAAAAAAATAATTTATCATTTTAATAGTAATAATTTTGAATAAACTTCTATTATATTCAACAACAATGTATAAAAAATATAAAATTTATTGATATACTCATTTATAAATTTTTGTTTATTTAAATAAAAATATTAACTTAAAAAATCAAATTTAAACTAATAAAAAATTAAAATAAATTTTTATTAAATTTTCACAATTAAGATTATTAAATTTTGGTACTTATTTTAAGACAATAAAAATAATACTATATAATTATTAGTTGAAGTAAGAGTCTATATGATTATTTGATATTTTTTTTTGTTGTCTTAATTCAGATTTAAATTTTTACTGTTTATGATAAAAAAAATTTATATCGAAAGTGATAGTGTTGGGCTTTAGATTCATTAACATTAATACTCAAACGATGAATTCTTATTAAAAAATTAAATAAGAATATCAATATGTAATTTTAATTTCAATTTATATAACTGATATCTTTATAATACACCTTTTTTTTTTATTAAAAAAATACACTAGTGAAGGTCACATACACTGGGACAAAAAACAAAAATGTCTAAATATGTGAATTAAGACATAATTTAAGGAGAGAGGTTCCTTAATTCAATTTTTTTTATTTTTCATTGTATTTTAACTGTGTTTATTATCTGTATCTAAATAATGAAGCTGTTAGCACTTCTTCTTGTTTTTTTTTTTTGACTTTTTATTTTTCTTTACTTTCATATGTTGTAAGAGTTTTTTTTTTTAAAAAAAAAAAGAAAAAAAAAACAAGAAGTTGGAAGAGTTACAAAAAGCTATATTTAACCTAAATTATCTTTCATATGCTATCTGTCGAAGGCCGCACATGTAACCAAATCTCTTTGGCATCCATTAGACTACATTAACACATCTATTAATTTGCAGCCAGAGGGTCACCTCATGATACATAATATGGAATATTCTTCTCCCATCCCTTGGACCAGTTAAATTAACTAATTAGATTCTCACCTCATAGGTCAATTGCGTCGGTATGTATAGTCCCTGTTTAGGACCTATATATATTATATAATAGGTGATGAAACCACTTCACGGGTGCATTTTTGGGCTTTCATCATTGCCCCCATGATTATAAGAGTTTATCAATACGAGACTTATCCATTTGGGAGCATATGGGGGTCAGGTATTTGTTCCAAAATTGTACAAGATGATAATCTTTGATCATATTAATTTCGCTCTAATCGTGGTTTCTTAGCATTACGTTTCCACAGTTAGAACTTATAACAACCGTGAAGACTGGACCCAGTACCCAGTTTTTTTTTTTTTTGCGGGGTTGGGGTGGGGGGAGGATTTATGACTAAATTTGTTCTATTTATGTTGTAGAAGAAATTCTACTCTCGCAGTGGCCCGTGAAAGGAAAAAAGATGAAGTTTTTTTTTCGGTACAATAATCGTTTGGAACTTAACCCCATGATCTGAATTATGATGAATTAGGTTGGATTTGCGCGTAAAGAGCAACCCAAGCCAAGACCGCAAGATATTGTAAACAAGTATCTCCAGAGTGGGGGAAAGATATAAAAAAGAAAAAAAAAGGTTACGTAGCAAAGACCGTTTTGGAGCAGGCGGTGCAGTTGCTATGAAATGCCCGCAAAAGGACGCCTTGAGTTTGGTGGCTCAACCCAACAGGGCTTTTGCAATCAGGATTTCTTCTCAGAGATTGATAGATAAATAAGCCTTTTCTAAGTCTAATTTATTAGATGACTAACATAAAACTGGGAGATGTGACGAGGAATAATTAGGGAAGTCATGGCTCTTAAATCTTGCGTGGGGTGGAATGACATGTTTTTGTGGGCATTCCATTGACTTTGTCATAACATCAGATTACAGATCACATTGCAAAATAGTAGTAACTCAACCGCTCACTTTTCTTTGGTGAGGGTTTCAAGTCGTTGTGATCTAACGCACCATAACAAGCAAACCCACGACTCTCACTCCCCTTGTCGGTCGTGTAACCACCGTATCTTCCTCCGTGTCATCCCATATCTCCTTATTCAATAATTTATTCATTGAATTCAATATAAAATCAATTATTTTTCATATACCTTTTTGTTCTTACATTTTTCCTTCTCCTCCTCCTCATTTGCATGTTGTGTGTTTCGTGTACTCTTTGACCTTTGCTGGTACTTTATTAGCCTCGCTAATTATATATATATATATATATATATATATATATCTTCTCTCACCCTTCTTGGTTGCATCATTAAATTTAATTTAATTTAATTTTGTTGCTCGCACTTGGAAATGTTGTTTTCTTTCTCCGACCACCTTTGACCTTCTCTTTTCAATCTACTCCTTTATTTAAAGCTCCCCGCCTGCTCTATACCTTAATAGCAGAGCCATTTATGGCGTTTAGTTGGGGCATCACTGACAAGGTCGTGCTCCTCTGCCCGCCCTTTCGTTATTCGCAGCCCCTGTTCTCATATCTGAATTCTCGTGGATTGTCACCCATTTTATCATAAAAGTCTCTGCAATTACCAGGCCTTCCAACGCAGTCATCAATATATGTCGATCCGCGTACAATTCAAGAACCCGTAGCCAGCTAGCTCCCATGCACTCCTTTGCTCCGCTCTCCAATCCTGGAACAGCCACCGACAATACCGACGCAAACATCTACCTGCCATTAATGCCTACTTGACTAGAAGATGGTATCTCGTGAAACAGACGGCTAAAACCATGCAGCTATAAGACCATTTTCAGTCTCTGTGATGGTAAAGTTGTCTCGAGGCCTTCTTCGCTCGTTACCCGAAAGAAATGGCCATGGCAAAACAATTGCTCTTGGTTCTTGCAGTTCTTTTTGTGTGCTTTTTGTTCGGTTTTGTTTCTTGTCAAAGCCAAGATTTGACAATTCTTTTGGAGGTAAAGAAATCTTTTGTAGGAGACCCAGAAAATGTTTTGCGGGATTGGAACGAAAGCAACCCGAACTTCTGCGGATGGAGTGGAGTTACTTGTGGGAACGACTCGGTGCATGGCCCGCTTCGAGTAGTGGGTATAAACCTGTCTGACTCGTCACTGGTTGGGTCAATCTCGCCCTCGCTCCGCCTTTTGCAAAACCTGCTCCACCTTGATCTTTCTTCTAACAGGCTCACGGGTCCCATCCCAACTGCCCTCTCAAACCTTACTTCATTGGAATCTTTGCTTTTATTCACTAACCGACTCACTGGACCGATTCCAACTCAGCTGGGAGCTCTCACCAGTCTCCGGGAACTGAAAATCGGTGACAATGAACTCAGTGGACCTATTCCGGCCTCGCTTGGCAATCTCAACAACTTGGCCACTCTTGGTCTGGCCTCATGCTATCTTACGGGCATAATACCTACCCAACTCGGGCAACTCCGCCAAGTTAAGAAACTCATTTTGCAGGATAACCAACTGGAGGGGTCCATTCCTGCTGAGTTAGGCAATTGTTCCAGCCTCACTGTCTTCACCGTCGCAGTCAACAACCTCAACGGCTCCATCCCGGAGGAATTGGGCCGTCTAGAAAACCTCCAGACCCTGAATTTGGCCAACAATAGCTTCTCGGGAGAAATACCGAGTCAACTCGGCGAACTGAGTCATCTCGTTTATTTGAATTTGCTGGGAAACCAGCTACAGGGTTCAATCCCAGCATCACTAGCAAAACTGGGATACCTTCGAACTCTTGATTTATCGAAGAACAGGCTCACTGGAGGAATTCCAGGGGAGTTGGGCAACATGGGCCGGCTTGTTTACTTAGTCTTGTCAGATAATAATCTCTCCGGAGTGATTCCCAGAAACGTCTGTTCAAACAATACCAGTCTGGAGAACCTGTCTCTCTCGGCAGTTCAACTTTCTGGCCCAATTCCGAAAGAGTTAAGACACTGCCGGGCATTGACAGTGCTTGACCTTTCCAACAATGCTTTAAATGGATCGATACCGCTCGAAATTTTCGAGTTGGCTAAAGTGAGTAATCTTTATCTCCACAACAATAGCTTGGTGGGTTCGATCTCTCCCTCGATAGCAAACCTCAGCAAGTTGAGGGAAGTTGCGCTGTATCACAACAATTTGCAAGGAAACCTGCCTCAAGAGGTCGGAATGCTTGGTGATCTTGAAATCCTTTTTCTCTATGATAATCAGTTATATGGGGAGATCCCTACGGAGATTGGCAATTGCTCAAGTTTGCAAATGATCGATTTCTTTGGAAATCATTTCAGTGGAGAAATACCCTTTACAATTGGGAGGCTGAAGGAACTGAAATTCCTGCATTTGAGGCAGAATGAGCTCATGGGTAAACTTCCCGCCAGTTTGGGCAACTGCAATCAACTAACTATTTTGGACTTGGCAGACAATCGACTCTCTGGTGGCATTCCAGCAACTTTTGGATTCCTACAGGCTCTGGAACAGTTTATGCTTTACAACAATTCCCTTGAAGGTAATCTTCCTGATTCTCTTACCAATTTACAAAACCTGACCAGAATCAACTTCTCCAATAACAGATTAAATGGCAGCATTGCTCCCCTGTGTAGTTCGAGTTCTTTTCTTTCCCTTGATGTCACAGACAATGCATTTGACCATGAGATTCCCGCCCAGTTAGGAAATTCAATTTCCTTTGAGAGGCTAAGATTAGGGAGCAACCAATTTACTGGGAAAATCCCCTGGACGCTGGGTCGAATTCTTGAGTTATCGTTGTTAGATGTTTCGGGGAATCAGCTCACAGGATCAATACCACCACAGCTAATGCTGTGCAGAAAATTGACTCACATTGATCTGAACAATAACCTTCTTTCTGGGCCCATACCATCGTGGCTGGGAAGTTTGCCCCTACTGGGTGAGCTTAAGCTTTCCACCAATCAATTCGTTGGGTCTCTTCCTCCAAATTTATTCAATTGCTCGAAAATGTTGGTGCTTTCTCTTGATGGCAATTTGCTGAATGGAACTCTTCCCGCTGAGATTGGAAATCTGGTATCCCTCAATGTTCTCAACCTTAACCAAAATCAATTATCAGGAAAAATTCCTGCAACCCTTGGTAAGCTGAGCAAGCTGTATGAGCTTCGACTGTCTCACAATGGCTTCAGCGGTGAAATACCTTTTGAACTTGGACAGCTCCAGAATATTCAGAGTGTTTTAGACCTCAGCTACAATAGTCTCAATGGTCAAATACCACCTTCCGTTGGAACACTTTCCAAACTTGAAGCCCTTGATCTGTCCCACAATCATCTTGTTGGGGAGGTACCTCCCCAAGTTGGTGAGATGAGCAGCCTTGGCAAGCTTAATCTCTCCTTCAACAATCTTCAAGGTAAATTGGGCAAGCAATTTTCACAATGGCCAGCTGATGTGTTTGAAGGAAATCTAAATCTTTGTGGAAGCCCCCTTCAACCCTGCAAGGGGGTTGTATCCAAGAACCGACTATCAGACTTAGGTGGACCAGCAGTCGTGGTAGTCCCAGCAGTCACAACCTTGGCTGCTGTTGCTCTGCTAGTGCTTGTATTTGTTCGGTTTTTCAAACACAAGCAAGAAGCTATCAAAAGAGACAGTGAAGTGAACTACATTTACTCTTCCAGTTCTTCCCAAGCATGGAGAAGACCACTCTTCAAGAAAAATGCTGCCAACAGAGATTTCAAATGGGAAGATATCATGGAAGCCACAGACAATCTGAGTGATGAGTTCATCATTGGAATTGGAGGGTCAGGTACTATTTACCGAGCTGAACTGCTCACTGGAGAAACAGTGGCAGTTAAGAAAATTCTGTGGAAAGATGACTTTCTACTCAATAAGAGCTTCACAAGAGAAATAAAGACACTTGGGAGGATCAGGCACCGGCGTCTAGTGAAGTTGATGGGATACTGTAGCAACAAAGGAGCAGGTTCTAATCTATTAATATATGAATACATGGAGAATGGAAGTGTGTGGGATTGGCTGCATGGAAAGCCAGTGAACAGCAAGAAGAAAGTCCTGGACTGGGAGGCAAGGTTAAAGGTAGCTTTGGGATTGGCTCAGGGAGTGGAGTACCTCCACCATGATTGTGTGCCAAACATAATCCACAGAGACATCAAATCGAGCAACGTATTGCTAGATTCAAATATGGAGGCACATTTGGGAGATTTTGGCCTGGCGAAGGCACTTATGGAGAATGTTGACACCTATACAGAATCAAACACATGGTTTGCTGGATCTTATGGCTACGTAGCTCCAGGTATTGAGAAATATTCCTGTTCCAATTGCCATTTGGTTCGAGCATAACACATTATATCCTTGACAAAATTTTTTTTCTTTTCAGAATATGCATACTCGTTGAAGGCAACAGAGAAAAGTGATGTTTACAGCATGGGTATAGTGCTGATAGAGCTTGTCAGTGGAAAAATGCCAACTGATTCAACATTTGGTCCTGAGATGGATATGGTGAGATGGGTAGAGAAAAACATTGAATTGCAAGGGTTTGCTCGTGAGGAGTTGATTGATCCTATGTTAAAACCAATCTTAACCAGAGAAGAATGTGCTGCATATCAACTGCTTGAGATAGCACTGCTGTGCACAAAAACCTCCCCACAAGAAAGGCTCTCATCCCGGCAAGCATGTGGTATGCTCCTTCATTTGTTCAACAATAGGATGGTGTATTTTAACAAGATGAATACAGATCCCTATACATAGAAGGAATTAATTCATAGGGATGGATGCTTAAAATTAAAGAGAAGCATCACCTTTTGTTCTGAAGATAGGTCACCAACTTCCATTTCCTAAGGATGGTCATTTGGAAATGTATCTATGCATTCTACCATGAAGGCATGCTTCAAGCTGCTTTGATATTTCCTTTCTTTTGTTTTTTTGCTTTTTATTTTATGGCTATCAGCATCTCTGATGTTGCAAAAGGAAGCAAGCATTACACAAAAGGTCATCTTAAAAAATGAAGGCCAGCAGGTCAAAGGCCATTTTTATTTTCAAATTCAATTTAGACTATATTGATTTTTTTAATTTTATAAATCGTTCTCCAAAAGTTGACAGAAATCCTTCCGGGCCACACAAACTTACAAACTATAATTAGAGAGGCCCAACTTTGTCAGTTCCACAGTATGAATACATGAGAAATGAGAAATCTTAGGTGCAGCATAAGTCCCGAAAGCTCTAATTAGTACTAACCATATAAAAGCATAGTAGCATAATTGACAAACAGGCAAGATTGCTACTCCTTCAAAGGCGCTTCTTTTTTGATAGAAGACCCCAGCCATCACCTAATGAATGCTAATTTTTTGCCTTCGTCCACAACAGGAAATCATGCATCTGAATGAGCAGAATTATATGTCAAGCATTTTAGACTTAAATAAACAGATGAAAATCTGGTCAAATGCAGAGAAAAAAAAAAAAAAAAGGATATTTTAGAAAACAAAGAAGCTAGATGTACCCGGGAAAAAAAAGACCAAAATAATCTCATAAAAGAAGTTAATCAAAATGCTGGACCCGAGGTAGTATTTTGATGTAAAACCAGCATTTTCAAAACAAGAAGTGAAGCAGAAGAGACATAAGCATGCCACCCTCCTCTTGCCTTGATGGCAATCCAGTTGGTCATGCAAACTCATGCTTGCCAGAAGGCAGAGGTTCGAGGGCTGGTAGGAAAAGCAGTTATAATAAGAATCAAAGAAGAGACATAAGCATAGATGCACCAGTGATGCAATGAGGGCGATGAGTGCTGGGTGAGTTTAAAAGCTTCAAAGAACAATATAGAAGGATTGTATAAGTTTTATTTACAAATATGCTAAAAAATAGGGATAAAAGGTAGAAAAGAGAAATAACGTTTATTAATTCAAATAGCACTTGAAAGTGCAATATGATTTTATATTAAAATTGCTTTGTGAGATAAAAAACATCTTTTACTTTTGCTTTGAGAATAAGGTGCTTGTTAAAAGATTTAGTGGCAACAACTTTGTTTCTATGTTTAAAGGGATTCCACTAAAATTTAATGACACACATCAAAATAGTAGATACTAGATCATTAATTAGTAATAATGTAATTGTTATTTTTAATTAATTTATACTAAAATTACATTCTTCATTAGTTTGGAAGCCAATATAATTAATGGCCAACTCAAATTCTCATGGCTTAGTTAAGGGAGGAAACAATTTAGTTTTAAAGCCTTAAATTTTATGAAAAATGATTTATATAAAATCATTTCTACTAATTTTAATAATTCTAATAGTCTAAAATTTTCTTATAATTGCTATAAGCAAGCTTATCTTATTAATTATAAAAAGTGTGGTACTAATAAATTATTGGAACATTTAAATATATGTAAAAATTAGAATTCAACTTATCTTTGATAAGCAAACTTTTGCCATTTTTTCCTTGCTAACCCAATTATTGCTATTTATAGTTAATCCATATTTTGCACTTATATGTTGTCATTTTTTGCTACTCTTACCTTATTACCTTTTTTATTGCCAATATAGGTAACTTTTATATTGCATTTGGTATTTTATGTTAGGTTTCTTAAATCATCTTAAATCACATATAACTAATCCACAACTGCTATGTTATTTTGTATAGATTGGGACATTTGGTGGATCAATTGTAGATTATGTTTTAGAATAATTGCCATTGGCAATTTAGATATAAAATATGTTTTAAAACCACCCAATTTAACTCACTAACACTCTTAGTATAACTTATTTAAAAGGGCAATTAAGTTTGGCTTGATTAAGGAAATTGACCTTTGGGTAATAGTAAATATCTTTCATATTTAGTTTATAGATAGTACAATTATTTTTAGTAAAGTGAAGACATATTCAATTGAAAATTATAAAGTGTTTTTATTTTTGTCCTAATTTGAGGATAAATTACTCCAAAAGCACTATTATGGGTGTTAGTGGAGTCAAGGATCGAATAGTATGATCTTGGGTGCAATTTCAAATTTGCCAATAGGATAAATTGCCATTAAAATACTTAAGACTTCTAATTAATGTCAATCTAAGATGTAAGGATTTGTGGTTATTGGTCATTTATAAGTTGAAATCCATTTTAACTTAATGGAAGATGCATTATCATTTGAAGGTTGAATGATTGATACTTATTAAATCACATCTCAAGTCTTTCTTAAGATATTATTTGTCTTGATTTAAGATGCCTTATAGTGAATGAGATGAAATCAAAAAGTTGCAAAGAGCATTTTTTTAAGGGGAGGAAGAAGATACACCATATAGCAAGGGTTTGATTTATAAGAGGAAGAGATGAGGAAGGTTAGGTTTTGAGAGGCTATCTATTAGAAATAAGAGTCATTTGGCTAAAAGGTTAAGAGATTAACAAAGGAGAGAGTGACACTTTGAACATGAGTTGTTAGGGTTAGATATGGGAACTAAAGACTATAACCTTTGATATAAAGCGTACCTTTAAATCAAATGCCCTAATATAAAGAGGGATTTGCTTAATGGCCAAAGAAGAAGGTGAGCACATTATCATCATTAATGCTAACTTTTATATCTTAAGGAATGAACATATGGTGTTTAGGCAAAAAACTAGACTCTAAGGTAGTGATTCCCATAAATGTATATAATTTCTCTTCTTAAGGAAGGGAGTAATGTCTTTGGAAGATGATAAAAAGAAATTTAGACTTAGTATGTAAGTTGAAAAAGGAAGCCTTTTAATTTGTAGAGAGATCACTTATAAGAATTTATGATCATTATAAAAGGAGCAATCCTTTTTTTTTATTTTTTTTTTATAGAGGATAAACTAGTCTAGAATGGTGAAATATATTAGTATTTCATAGTTAAGTCATGTAGGAGCTTGCAATAATAGTTTAAGGAACAAAAAACTTTAAGATTTACTTATGTGGAAAGGTTTAATACTCTTAAAACTTGAAGTGTTTTGTTAACAACTTTTTCTTAAGAAATTACAAATTAAAGAGAGGTTGGTTTATATTGTAAATGATGAGTTTAAAGTAATTTTTGCCTTTTTATAGAATAAATATAGAATATGTTACCTATTTATTTGTACACTACCAATTTACATAGACAATATATAATGCTTATGTAGGTTGGTAGGATCTTAATTAAAAGATTAATTTAACAATAGAGTCTTTTTGGTTTTATGAGATTTTAAGGAAATTATCTCATCTAGAAAGAGCTAAGCATCATGAATTTCTATGTTATCATTTAGTATATTTGATTAGTAAGAAATGAGGTTATTTTATAAAATAAATCTTTCTTAATAAAGCTATTTGTGATTTTTTTTCATTTCAAATTACTTTGGTAGGCAAAGGTTCAAGGGGTAGATTGCTTTGATTCTATTAATGATTTTCTTCTTAATATTTTTAAAATTTTAATGGATAAGAAGAGTTTTACATGTGTGTTACTATAATAGGAACTTTTACCCTTATAGTTCTTTAAGTTTAATCCAGATGGGTATATCTTAGGTTGGTTTAGACTAGTAGGAATACGAGATTTTTAAGCAAGTATGATAGTAATATTGTAAATATTTTTTGTAAATTAATTAACATTGTCACTCCACTAATGATGAAATTAAAGGTTATTCATAAATTAGCCCTTTTGTAGTCTAAATGAGATTAAGCTTCTATTAACAAACTTATCATTTAAATTGACTCATTAAAAAAGGTTCCTTGGTTTAACAACTTTGCTAAGAGAACATGAGATATGGTAGCTACTTTTTTTTGAGATTGATAAAGCATTATTAAAGAAGGTGAACTTTATTTTTAGACTAAGAGAATCAAGCTCCTTTGCTAATGTACTTGTTAGGATAAGTGTAGGTATAATGATTTAGAGGCATGGTTATGAGAGTATGTGTTACAGTTATTGTTTTTGTTCTCCCAATTGGTATCTCTCGGTGATCCTTAACATAAATAAAATGTAAGAACAGATAAGATTGTTTGTTTGACTAGGTTATTTTATTTGGTTTGGCAATTGATCTCATGCTTCAATTTTGATTTTTACATAAGGCTAGTTTGAATAAAGCTCTAATTTACCATATATTAGGGATGTTGGTTATCTTAATGTTACTACTTTTAGGTTTTGTTTCAATTCTATGATTTTGTTTATCTTACAAGGAGGTTAGATTTTAATTGAAGAATTTTTATGCCATAGTAAAGTGCTATTGCATATACATATTGAAGTTCTCAACTTCTCCCTAAGATCTATTAGTTTGTGATACTGAGAGGGGAGGTGAATCAGTATCACCATAATTCACAATTAGCGAATTCTTTCTTAAACTCGACTAAGGTGGATCTATTGCTACCTATTAATCACAATAGTCCCCAAAGTCATCTTTCATACACCTTTCCTAATAGACAATTCAAATATTCTTGTTTAGGTATTTGTTAGGTTATGGGTTGGCTGATACTTTAGCTGAGTTCACAACTTAATTCAAAACATAGAACGTAAAGCAAATTAAGGACACATAAGATTTACGTGGTTCCGTCAACATGACGTACATCTATAGTGGTGAGACTCTCCTTTACCGAGACTATCTACTATAGTTGAGAATTCTAGTTACAATGGATGTCTTAATTCTATACTTCTTTTAATATTGCAATTACTAAGCAAGTACAATACAAAGAGTGTCACTTACTATGTCTACCCTTCTTCTAACTTGTCTTGCCTCTGTTGAATTGAAAGGCTACTCCATTGCCACTTAAAAGTTCACTGCAACACTCTCTAACCTCTTTTGAATAAATCTAGAAATACGTTTAGTTCTTTCAATGCTTTGCCAAATTTCTTCTTTACATTGTTTCACATGGTTTCACTATCTCACCATTTCACGGCCTACCTTCATGCTTCTAGTCTTCCATTACACATTTGTTGGCCTGCACCATGCTTCTAGTTTTGTTAGTTTAAGTCACACAGCTTGCCTCATTGCCGTTGTAAGTCTGTTGGCCTGCACCACTCTTCTGGTTTTGCTGGTTCAAGTCACACGGCCTGCCTCACGCCTCACCTAGTCTCACACCTCACGGATACCAGGTCTGCTCTCCTCATCACTCGTTTCTTCTATACCCCTATCACATGCACATTTCTGGTTTGCTGGTCTCCCATTTCAGCTTCGTTGGTCTCTTTAGCTTCACGATTTTGCTGCACAGCTTCACTAGTCTCCTTTACGATTTTACTGCACAACTTCCCTGTTCGTTTTAGCTGCACTTCCCTGTTCATTTCACACTTCTATTGCACTCCCATTTCAGCTTCGTTGGTCTCCTCAGCTTTATTGGTCTCCCGTTTTAGGTCTCACGGCCTGGTCACCAATTTTTGGTCACCTGTTTTTGGTCAGTCACACTGTTCTCTTACCGTGCTCTCCTTTTGATATTTTGCTCTCTTGCCATTTGGCCCCTTCTTTTTTTGTATCGTATTTTCTCCCCTTCGACCCCCTGTTCTAGCATTTTTCTCTTTCAAACATTCCTTGATTTTTCACTCTCTTCCAATGGCTGTGTTTTGGCCGACCTCTCTTGTGTTGGATGGTTTCTCTCTAGGTTTTGGCTGACTCCCTTGGTTTAACGGTTTCTCTTTTATGTTTGGATGGTTCCTTCCTCTCTTTTAGTTGGTTGCTTTGTTTTGCCGACGGTCTCTCTCTCTTTTTTGGGCTGTCAGAGTTTTCTCTCCTTCCCTTATTCTATCGTGCTGGTTTTCTCCTTCGACTGGTGGTGGCTCTTCTTTGGCCTGCCGTCTAGCCCCTTTTCGACCATTCACCACTTTCTCTCTCTCTCCCAAGGTTGGGTTTTCTCTCTCTTTTGCAGGTATTTTTTTTTCACTCGGCCATTCTTCGTTTAGCCCCTATATCTTATTTGTGGCCATACTTCTCT
The DNA here is from genome assembly GCA_020615895.1 of Ceriops decandra. NCBI lineage: Eukaryota > Viridiplantae > Streptophyta > Magnoliopsida > Malpighiales > Rhizophoraceae > Ceriops > Ceriops decandra. The sequence continues at coordinate 5,778,648 of JAHLGO010021096.1, read as the reverse complement.
TCTTTTTGACGTGTACCACTTTGGCCGGTTCCTATGTTTTACCATCTTGTGTTTACCGAATGCTTAATTGCCGATAGTCTCTCTCTCTTTTCATCCTCCCCCTCTATTGTTGTATTTTTCTATTTTCTCTATTTGGCCGTCCACAAACTTCTGTGTTTTACCGTGTATTCAATTGCGTTGGCCTTACCCTAATTTTGTCTTCCAAGGTCTTTATATACTCTCTTCCATAAAACCCTAATAGGGCTTATTTGCGGTGAATTTACTGTTTTGCCGTTCCATGTAGCTTTTACATTCTTGCCCCTCAATGTGGCTTTTTCCTTCTTGCCCTTCCATATGGCTTTACTTTCTTGCACACTTAAACCTAGTCGACAACAATTACAACCCATACAAGGCTGTGGGAACAATAATCTCCCTTTTTGTAATTGTTGGCAACACTTATAACAAAAGCCATTATACAGCAGTTTCAACTCTCCCTAAATATGCACTCCTCCTTTCTTAACAACTCCCCCTGCATTGTTGCTTCTCTCCCTTTTTGCCAACCAATTACAAATCTGAAAAACTTGCAAAGTAAAGATAGAGGATTCACTTGTTTTTCAGGCTTGAGGAGGCATTTGGATAGACAGACTCATTATGTGCTTTTCAAACAGCACTGTGGATAGAGATTTAGTTAGATCTTGTGTAACTTCTTTAACAGATTTAGGTTCAACTTATAAGAATAAAGCAGTAGCTCCTAATATTCTTCTTGTTGTAACTCCTGCTGATTGTCACCTATGATTTGATTTTCTTGATGAGCACGAGTCCATGTTTTCTT
>JAHLGO010021096.1:5723076-5777827 GCA_020615895.1 Ceriops decandra | reverse complement strand
TCACCTATGATTTGATTTTCTTGATGAGCACGAGTCCATGTTTTCTTTGGCTTTCTTTCTTGCACAGTCTTAGTTCCAAGAGGATCTCTTTCTTCATCTTTAAACTCACTCTTCTCTGAGTCTGAACTTACTTCTTGTTCCTTTTTTTCTTCTTTGGTGAGTAAACAACTACTTGTCTTCCCACTTGCAACAGTATTGCCTTCTTTACTCTTTACTTGGCAACCTGTTTTTGTGAATATCACTTTGTGGTTGTTGTTACATAGTTGGCTGAAAGATGCTAGATTATATCTGAGTCCTTCAACATGCAAAACATCTTTCAACTTTCCTTTTCCAATCTTTACTGACCCCTGACCACTGATGTTGAGTGAATCAACATTACCAAACTTGACTCTACCTTCTTATGACTTTTCAAATTTGATAATTTACTTTTGTCTCATATCATGTGTGAAATGCATCCACTGTTAAAGATCCACTGCTTATCCTTGTAGTTAGCTTTGAGTGCAATTTCAGCTATTTTAGCCATCTTCCTTTTTGCTTTATATTCCTTTTTTTGAACTGGCTAGAAGATAGCTTTCTCCTTTTTCTTAGCTTTGACTGCATCGCTTGTTTTCATTGTGTCATTGAGTGCCTTCTCTTGCTCACAGATAAGTTTTATGCATCTCTTGGCATTATGGCTATCCTGTCTGCACCTTTCACATTGCTTCAAGTCCGCTAATACAGCAAACTTGTTCTTTAAAGCTACTGGTTTGGACTTCCACCAATACTCTTTGTCAGTGCATCCTTACTTTTTGTAGTATGTGCAAGAACTCACGACAGGTGTTCTCTTCTGAATTTTGTATTGTCTCTCCCTGTATGCAGCATCGGATCTTCTCAAGTTGGAGACATATACTGGCCTGGCTTTCTCCACCAGCATTTATTTGCCCTATGACCCCAAACTCCATAATAAAGACAATAACCTTAAAACTACCTCTTCTTGGGTCTAATCACAGCTTGCTTTCTTTTGTTCATTACTTGCTGTGTAGGCAAGGTTACTGGTTTCTTTGCTTGTGTGGCTTTCATTTCAGTTACCTTCTTCTCCTTCTTCTATTCAGCCGTACTCTGCTAGCTGACTTTCTTTTCTTCCTTCTTGTTTTCCACCCTAGGTTGCTTTTTCAGATTTTCTTTATTCTCAGCTATCTTCTTCTGAGTCAACCTTCTCTTTCAACTTTTGTGGCACATTCTTATTTTCTTTAGCCAATGCAGCCTCAGATTGCTGCACTTTCTCTACATTTTTCTCTCCTTTTACAAAACTTGTTTCTCCTATCATTTCAAGCTTCTGTAAGTTCTTTTTGCTACTTTTAAGTTGTTGCTAAAGTCTCAGCAACTCTTTCTCCATTTCTTCAATTTTTAAAGCCCTTGAGTCAAGCTCTACTATAAAGTCTTCACATATTTTGATATGTTTCTCAAATCTTCTCTTTAAGTCAATATGCTCAGCCTTTATTTCATCCTTTTGACTTTTAGCTTCCTCAGACTTTGCTTAAACCTTTTTTATATGGGCCTTCAACATTCTTATGGTTCTGCCCCTTCTGATTATCTCCTTTAAAATTGCTTCCAGCTTAGCTTCAAGATCTAGCTCTTCTTCATCAACCTCTTCTTCCTCTTCAAAAGTTGAGCTACCACCTTGAGCTGATGCCATAAAGGCATGCTTATCTAATGAGCCTTTATCTTCCTCCTTATCAGCTTCTCTTATCTGACTCACATAACTCTTGAATGAGCCTCTCTTCTTCTTTTGTGGGTTGGCAGTCTTTTTGCTGGACTTCTTTGATTTGAATGATGATCTTTTCTATCTTGAATTTTGCTCTTCATCACCATCCTCATCTTCATCATTAAGTTTCACTTTGCACTGAGAAGCAAAGTGTCCAGTCTACCTACAACAATAACATCTCAAGGACAACTGTCCTTTTCCCTTCTTAGACCCCTTTTTGAATTTTCTTGTGAGGTAAGCCAATACTTCACATTCACTTTCTTCCTCATTACCATCATCCTCCTCACTGGATGATTCTTCCTCTTCTTTTTTCTTAAAGTGTTTCATGGCTTTGAAAGTTGTCTTCTTTGATACCTTTGTTGTTGTAGAGCTTTTAACTGACTTTATCCTTATCTCATATGCAATGAGATTGCACTAGAGATCATGCAAAGGCATAGAATTGAGATTTTTACTCTCCTTTATGGCTACTACCTTTGAGGTAAACCTCTATGGTAGAATTCTCAGAATTTTCTTCATAATCGATGAGTCCTTGTTCTTCCCATAACTTTTCAAGTTGTTTACAGTGTCAATAACCCTGGTGAAGAACTCTTGAACTGTCTTATTCTTCTGTATTCTGAGAGATTCATATCTCTCCTTGAACACTTAAAGCTTAGCCTCCTTTATTCTGCCATCACCTTCATAGAATTTTTGCAATTTGTCCTATATCTCCTTGGCAGATTTGCTAGTCCATAACTTTAGCATACTCAGCATCTATCAATGTTGAAATGTTGACATTTGAGGCCTTCTCATTTATCTCAAATTGCCTTAACTCCTTTGGGGTTAGGTCTTTACCTTCTTTCAAAGCCATAAAACCCTCCTATATGCATTTCCCCATGTTCATGCCCATGGTTGCAAATACCACTTGCATTCTTGCTCTCCACATATAGTAGTTGGTTGAAGATTGGAACCTTTTTGCTGTAAGTGGTGCTAGTGCTGGTACCGGCTTTTATTTCTTAGTATGCTGAATAAGTCAAACTTTTAGATCCCTTCAAACTAGTACACCAATCTATTAAGCTTCAAACTGGTGAACACAAATTGGTGAACCTGTGCTCTGATACCAATTGAAGTTCCTGACTTCTTCCTAGGATTTACTAGTTTGTAGTACTGAGAGGGAGGGTGAATCAGTATCGCCACAATTTTCAATTCACAGGTAAGTGAATGACTTCAAAATCTTCTTAAAAGTGAACTCTTTCTCAAACTCAACTAAGGTGGATCTATTGCTACCTATTAATCATAATAGTCCCTAAAGTCACCTTTTAGACACCTTGCCTAATAGACAATTCGGATGTTCTTGTTTTGGTCTTTATTAAGTTATGGGTTGGCTGATACTTTAGCTATGTTCACAACTCAATTCAAAACATAGAACGTAAAGCAAATTAAGGACACATGAGATTTACGTGGTTTTGTCAATTTGAGGTACATTCACGGTGGTAGGGACTTTCCCTTACCGAGACTATCCACTATATTTGAGAATTCTAGTTACAATGGATGTCTTAATTCTTTGCTCCTTTTAATATTGCAATTACTAAGCAAGTATAATATAAAGAGTGTCACTTACTGTGTCTACTCTTATTCTAGCTTATCTTGCCTCTGTTGAATTGAAAGGCTGCTCCACTGCCACTTAGAATTTCACTGTAACACTCTCTAACCTCTCTTGAAGAAATATGGAAATATGTTGAGTTCAATGCTTCGCCGAATTTCTTCTCTATGTTGTTTCACATAACTCCTGCTTTCAGGGTCTCACGGTCTTACCCGTCTCTTAGTTTCACTATCTTACCATTTCACGGCCTGCCCTTACGCTTCTGGTTTGTCGTTGCACATTTGTTGGCCGGCACCATGCTTCTAGTTTTGCTGGTTTAAGTCACATGGCCTACCTCACTGCCATTGCAAGTCTGTTGGCCTACACCATTGTTTTGGTTTTGTTGGTTCAAGTCACCCGGCCTGCCTCATGCCTCACCTGGTCTCACACCTCACGGATACTAGGTTTGCTCTCCCCATCACTCATTTTTGTTGTACCCCTATCACATGCATGTTTCTGGTTTGCTAGTCTCCCATTTCAACTTCGCTGGTCTCCTCAGCTTCACGATTTTGCTGCACAGCTTTACTGGTCTCCCTCACGGTTTTGTTGCACAGCTTCCTTATTGATTTTAGCTGCATTTACTTGTTCATTTCATGCTTTTGCTGCACTTCCATTTCAGCTTCGCTAGTCTCCTTAGCCTTGCTGGTCTCCTGTTTTAGGTCTCTCGGCCTGGTCGCCTATTTCTGGTCAGGCACACCGTTCTCTTGCTGTGCTCTCCTTTTGACATTATGCTCTCTTGCCGTTTAGCCCCTTCTTTTTTCGTATCGTATTTTCTCCTGTTTGACCCCCTATTTTGGCATTTTTCTCTTTTGGGTGTTCTCTCTTCCAATGGTTGTGTTTTGGCTAACCTCTTTTATGTTGGATGGTTTCTCTCTAGGTTTTGGCTAACTCCCTTGGTTGAACGGTTTCTCTTTTGTGTTTGGATGGTTTCTTCCTCACTTTCAGCCGGTTGCTTTGTTTTGTTGACGGTCTTTCTTTCTTCTTTGGGCTGTTGGATTTTTCTCTCTTTCCCCTGTTTTGCCGTGCTGGTTTTCTCCTTCAGCTGGTGGTGGCTGTTCTTTGGCCTGCCGTCCAACCCCTTTTTGGTCGTTCACCATTTTCTCTTTCTCCCAAGGTTGGGTTTTCTCTCTCTTTTGCAGGTGTTTTTTTTTTTTCACTCAGTCATTCTTCGTTCAACCACCAAATTTGATTTTTAGTCATGCTTCTCTTCTTTTTGCCATGTACCACTTTGGCCGGTCACTATGTTTTGCTATCTTGTGTTTGCTAAATGCTTAACTGCCAACGGTCTTTCTCTCTTCATCCACCCCTTGAGTGTTGTATTTTTCTATTTTCTCTATTTGGCTATCTACACGCTTCTATGTTTTGCAATGTATTCAATTGCGTTGGCCTTACCCTAATTTTGTCTTCCAAGGTCTTTATATATTCTCTTTCATAAAACCTTAATAGGGCTTACTTACAACGAATTTACTGTCTTGCCCTTCCATGTAGCTTTTACGTTCTTGCCCCTCTATGTAATTTTTACCTTCTTGCCCTTCTTTGTGGCTTTACTTTCTTGCACACTTAAACCTAGTTGACAATAATTACAACCTATATAAGGTTGTGGGAACAACATATATGGTATTTATGCTTTGAATGCTATGAATAAAAAGAAATTACTATATATATATGTAAAGTGTTTTTTTTTTTTTGCTTTATCTTATAAGCTTTGTTATGACTTTAGCTAATTAAGTACAAAAATAACCATCAAACACATGGACTACCACATCTAAAGACCCAAATTGATTGGGTTAGCATCTAAATTAGTTTATAAAAACATTACAATTATAAAAGTCTTTGTTTAAATTTTTAGGACTTGTTGTTATTATTTAATTTTCCAATAATAGGTATGTAGCTATTTGAATTTTTTTTTTGAAATTGTTATTTGCTAACAAGTAGGTGTAATAATGATTGATTAAAAACATAGCTTTAAGTTACTTTTTGCATCAAATGGCAATTGATTTATTTTTTGTATATTATAATACTCTTACTAAAATACATATTTCTTATATATAAAGCCTACAAATATATGTATTAGAAAGTTATGATGAACCATTATGCATTTTAAAAAATATAGCATAACCTTTTGTTGAACCTAGTATGACAAGAAATTTGATATATAATGTGGGGCCCACTTTTCCTTGCAGTTTTTAGGATAGTGTTGTATCAAGGTAAGAGGATGTTGAAACGTTTATTAATTGTTTTCAAAATCATCACTAATTATTTTAGGCGCAATTGAAATACTGTATTAACTTTGCTTACTTTACCAAGATTTGTTAGGATTTGTGAGTACAATTATGTCTAGTGAAAGTTAAGAGTAATCTAGATGCCCATCATGAATGAGGGTACTTTGACCTTCACATTGATTATGTATGCTTTTTCCTCCTTTTCCACTTTATTTGCTTATTTGTTTTTAGGACACATAGCTAGAAAACTTCTATTATAAATATTCATTATAATTTTAAAAATGATAATGAAATTAGAATGAAATTAAAATTTATAAAATTTCATTAAATACTTATACTTAAAATTCATTAGTGAGAGTAATTTTAAAAATGTTTGGGATACTAGTTGTATAAGTCAAAATCAATAAAATAATATAAGTTAATTAACAAAAGTCAAAACCAATTAGTAGAAATTAGAACCAACCAAGTTGTATAAGCTAGTTAACAAAAGTTAAAATTGATCAAAGTTGTAAAATTTAGTCAACAAAAATCCAAACTAGTCAAGCTATATAAGTTGGTCAATAAAGTCAAAACTGATCAAAGTTATAAAAACTAGTAAACAAAAGTCAAAACCAATTAAACCATATTAGCCATTCAACAAAAGTCAACATTGGTTAATTGAAATTAGAACCATTTAATTTGAATAAATCAGTCAAAGCTAGTTTGATTGGCCTAAAAAATAAAAAGCCAAAAGGCTAGTGGCCTTTAGCCTCTCCATTTTTTCTTTTAGGTTTCTAAAGTTCTCAAAAAGCCTCTCAACACTCTCTTTCTTTGTCATAACTTCTACTATTGGTGGGGTTTTCGAGCCTCAGATTGGCATGTGACATATATGACTAGATAAACTAGTTAAAGAGGAATTGATCAGTAATAGTCTGGGATGATGATGGCCATCAAAATCGATGTGCACTATAAAGGAACAATAAGGTAATCTACAATTGCTCCCTCTCTCCTTTTGCATTTTGTTTTGAGTCTTACAAAGTTTAAGTTTTATTTTTTTACGCTTTATTATTATTATTATTATTTATTTTTATTCTTTAAGTGTGCTTTATTTAACCTTAATATTCTTAATAGGAATTTAGAGCTTCCCTGTGTCTTAAACTTTACCTTTAGGTTTTTAGCTTTTCTACTCAGTCCTTATTTTAGGTTTTGGAATCGTTAAGTTTAATTGTTTATTTTTTTTATTCTTTTTTTTTTTCAATTCTTAAATAGATTTGATTTGGAATAACATGATCTTTTTAGCGAGTCAATTCAAATCTAAGGGTGTGGGGTCAAACTAACCTAACTTGATTGAATTTAAGTTAGTTTGATTAGCTAGACTGAAGTTTGACTGAGGTGAAATGGGTTGACTAAGTTTGATTGGGTTGACTCAAGTTTGATTAAGTCAACTCACCACCTTTTTTTTTTTTGATATATGTATATTTCTATTGCTTTTATACTTATTTGGCTTTATTTTTTTCTATAGGTTTTTTTTTTCTTTTTTATGACTAACTTTATTATTTAATTTATATATTTTTTCTTAAATTTTAGCTGCACACACATATCTAATAGTAAATACAATATTAAAAGGTATTGAGTTAAAATTATCTTAATGCTTAGAACATAGCACTAACTTATTTCTTTCAGCCTTTGCTTGTTGTTTTGCAAGATTAGGAGGTCTTAATTGGTCTAAGTTTGATTGTCATAGAATAGTAACCATTATTTTAGCAAGATGAGTGGTTCTTTAACCTCTTTTAAATTACTTTTCTCTTCAATTTTATTGTGACAATTACTTACCAATCTATTTGTGATTTCTCAGCAATCTATGAAATGTGGTTAAATTTTTATTTATTGAGTTTAATGAGTTTGTGAATGTCAAAAGTGTTTTTTATTCTTATTGGCATTCTTTCACAATTTTTTTTTGTTGTTTTCTTTATGGTCCCTCTTTTAGTTTCTTCCTTTTTTTTTTTTTTCCTCTAGTCCCTTTCATCATGAAAGTAACCTTTTTTATAAGCCTTTTTAATGGTTAGGAACTATTATGTGATTAGTTAGGCACATATCCTTTCATCATTATTTTCTTGCTATTAGTTGCTTGAAAAAGGATAATTATTACTTTTGGTTAGTTAGAGATAGTTTGGACAAATATTTTGTTTGATTTAGTTTTATTCTAACTTATTGTTGACATTTATTAGGAATCTTAAACTTAAGGGACTTATGGGCCAAACTGGGCCTTCCAAAAGATAGGCTTAAAGGCTTGTAAGAATGGTAAGCTATTGGTATAGGTCTCAATAAGGCCCACAAGGAAGGAAAAAAATTATTATCCAAGTAGATTGACCCATTATATTATTAGATATATTATATGGGGTTTAAAGTCTAATTAATAATGTAAATGGACTTTTGTTAATATTGTTATTTATTTTATAAATGAATGAATAAAATAGGGCATCAAGTTTAATGACCTTCTAAATGGTAGATTTGCCTTTAAATTAGACAAAATAGGGATATAACAATGGCCCCTCTTTATGAGTTACTGTAGAATAAAAAAATGGGTAAAGACTTTCTTGGATCCTTATTTTGTCCACCTTTTGAGTGATTGAGTGGTAATGCCTCTATTTTGAGCAAGCTTATTCTAAGGAGAAAGCTTGTGATGTATGGGAGGCTAGCTTAAGGCAACTATTTACTGCTTGTATGTGAGTAACATATTGAAACAAAAAAGATAAAAAGATAATTAAATTAGCAAAGTAGGAATTGATAATGACTAATAGCATAACTAGTCACTCATCATGAGCCTAATCCAAATGCCCTTAACGTACCAATCCTATTTGCTTAATTATTTTTTACATCCCTTTTGATTTCATTCATTAGTCTTTTGTTTTCCATATATAGCTAATGTTATGCCTTCTTTTGCATTCCCATATTTTTTATCTTGTTTTTGAATCAAAATTTGATCTTAGCTATTGTTTAGGTGAAATTTTTTTTGACTATATTTGAATTAATGAGATTTGTTATATCTTTATTATCCATATCTATCAAAATTAGTGCCCTATTTGAAAACACTTTTTGTACAATAAATAAGCCTTTGTAGTTTAGTGCTTACTTACCTTTAGGGTCATTTTGATTTGGTAAGACCCTTTTCAAAACCAAGTCTCCTTATTTAAAGTATCTTAGGCACATTTTCTTTTGATGTGCTTGCCTCATACGACTTTGATATAATTGTTTGTTTCATATCATATTCAACCCCTTTTCCTTAATAAGATTTAATTAATTATACCTTATCTTAAGCTATTCTGCAACCTTTAATTTAGCTTCTATCAAAACCTTTAAGTAATTTCAACCTTAACTAGTAAAATTGCCTTGACTTTACAAACTAATTCAAATGGTGTTGTCCTTCTAGATGTATGTGTTGTAGTACGATAGCCATGTAGTGTAAATGCAACATATCATTTTAATCTTTGCACATAATTGTCATTTTTCAATGATTTGCTTAAGATTTTTATTTACTACTTTAGCAACCCCATTCATTTTTTAGTGATATGGAATAGTGTTATGATGCTTAATTTTCAATTAGTTGTAGATGTAGGTCATTATTTTGTTGATTAGATTTGTGACATTTTCTATAATTAGTCCCTTGGCATGTTATAATGATATATAAATGTTGACCCCATCTTTGATGGTTAATATTAGATTTGTTGTCAATAGCATCTCATATATATGTCCTTATTGATTTAATGTTATAGTGCCTTTGAGATGTGTTTACTGCATCTATAAAGTATTGGTAGCTAATTTATTTAAGGGTTAAGGAAGACGGCGTTGGTGGAATATGATGAGACCAAGGAGAGAAAGCAAGACCGAAATGTGGATATTGCTAGCCTTACCTTGAGTTGCCAAAAATGATGAGTTGATTCAAATTGTTGGTGGTGTTTTGGTTGTATAAAAAGCACTAGTTGCTACCTTTGGCATTGCATTTAGTAGTGCCACTACAAATCACTTTTTGGGTGTGAATCAATGTTGACTGTTGACTCTAAATTCAAAGAGTCAATGTTGATCCTTGACCCTAAATTTAAGAAATCAAGGTTGATAGTTGACAGTACGGCAACCTTAAATTCAAGGAATCAACATTGATCTATTGAGCCCATCTTTGATGACTAATATTAAATTTGTGTCAACAACATCTCATATATTTATCCTTGTTAATTCAATGTTGTGAGTGTTATTGAAATGTGTTTGCTGCATTTATAAAATATTGGCAGCTGATTCATTGAAGGGTTAAGGAAGATGGTATTAGTGGAATATAACGAGAATAAGGAGAGAAAGTAGGGTCATAAGATGTTGCCAACCCTACATTATGCTGCCAAAAACAATGAGTTAATTCAGATTGCTGGTAGCATTTTGGCTGTAAAGAAAGCACTAATTGTTGCCTTTAGCATTATGTTTAACAGTGGCATTATAAGTCACTTGCTGGGTATAAGTCAATGCTAACTATTGACTCTAAATTTAAAGAGACAATGTTGATCGTTGACCTTAAATTCGAAAAGTCAATATTGATTATTGACCTTAAATTTAGATAGTTGATGTTGACTGTTGACCCTAAATTCAAGGAATTAATATTGACCAATGATATTAGGGTAACCTTTAGAAATCAATGCTGACCATTGATTGTAAGGCAATCCTAAACTCAAGGCTTATAAATATCCATGTAGCTACCAAAAGAGAGTTAGGGTATGATAAAGAAAGACAAAAAGTGTAAAGAATGTAAGGGATAGGGAAATCCAGTAGCAGAAAAGAAAGAGCCTTCAATAGTAGAAAAGAAAAAGCCTTCAGTAGTAGAAAAAAATAGCAACAACGACAGAAAGAAGGAGAGAACCTAACCCATAGTGGAGAGAACTTGTAGAAGAGAGAACTTGCAGAAGAGAGATAGCAGTAGTAGTAGAAAGAAGGAGAGAACTTATAAGAGAGAGAACTTGTAAAGGAGGGAACCTACAGAAAAGAGAACTTGTAGAGAGTTGAGAACCTGTAGAGGAGAGAAACAGTAAAAAAAACCAATAAAGACCTATAGAGGAGAGAACTTGTAGTGAAGAGAACTTGCAATGGAGAGAACCTATAATGGAGATAACCTACAACACAAAGAACCTATAGAAGAGAGAACTTGCAGTAAAGATAACCTACAAGAAAGAGAAATTGTAATGGAGAGAACCTATAAAAGAGAGAACTTGTGAAGAAGAGATAGTAGTAGCTGTGAAAAATGAAAGAAAAATCTAGTAGTAGAAGAGAAATAGAGAGGGCATGGCAGAAGGAGGCAGCAACTGTAGAAAGAAGGAGGCAATAGTGGCAGAAAGAAGAAGAGAACTTATAGAGGAGAGATAGCAGTAGTAATAGAAAAAAAGGAGAGAAACTACAGAGAAGAGACCGACAAAGCTTAAGGATAGAAACCGACAATAAAGAAGGAGAAGATCTGTTTTCTATAATAGTAGCTTATGCATATTGAGTGATTGTTCTTAGGGAAGTTTTTTGTCATAAAATTTTTATGTATTTCTTGTAAAAAGGTGGGAAACCCTTGGAGTGATTGGGTGATCAACCCTTCGAGTGATTAGGAGATCAGTATAAGTGGTTGAGGAGGAATCATTCCATAATATCAAATGTATACCTTGATAATAAGAGTGGATCGTGTGATCTAGGAGTGATCCTATCATATCGTGGACGTAAGTTACATATTGTGGGTGAACTATGTCAAAATATTTTGTGTTCTTAGGTGTTTGCATTTGCTTGATATCCATACAACCATTCTCACATAAAGAAGTAAGATGAAAATAGATCATAGACTTTAACAAGTTATAAAGGTTTAATCTCTATAAATTTGTAAAAAGTAAACATCTCACATGAATTCATCCCCTCCCCTTCTTAGTGTGAGACCCAAGAAGGTCCTTATTATGATCATTAATGATAAGGCAACCCTAAACTCAAGGTATATAAATACCCATATAGCCACCAAAAAGAATGAGTAGGGAAAACTGGCAAAAAGCATAGTAGACAGGATAAGTGAAAAACAAAAGATAACAAAAGAGAAAAAGGAGCAGTAAATATAGAACGAAAGAGAGAGCAAAAGAAAAATGACGAAGAGAAAGTAAAAGAAAAACTACCAAGAGAGAGAGAAAGAAAAACTGCTAAGAGAGAGCAAGAGAAAAACTGCCAAGAGAGAGCAGAAGAAAAACAGCGACAGTGAGGAAGGAAAGAACAACAGAAAGAAAGGAGAAGATCAATTTTCTGTCACAATAGCCAGTGCATATAGAGAAATCTTTCTCAAGGGAGTTTTTGTTATAACCTTTTTATGTATTTCTTGAAAAAGGGTAGGAAACCCTTTGGGTGATAGGAAGATCATTATAAGTGGTTAAGGAGTGATCTTTCTATAGTAGTTAAGGAGAGATCCTTCCATTATATCATCTATATCTCTTGATTGCAAGAGTGGAACGTTTGATCTAGGAGATTTAATATGTTTTCAGGTGCTTGTACTTGCTTGATATTCATATAGCTGTTCTTACATAAAGAAGCAAGATAAAATTGGATCATAAACTTTAACAGGTTGTAGAGGTTTAATTTGGATAGATTTGTAAAAATTAAGCATGTCACACTGATTCATCCCCTCTCCCTTTTAGTGTGAGACCCAAGAAGGTCTTTATCAATTAGTATTAGAGCATCATTCCTCTATTGATCCATTCTACCTGATTTGATTTGATTTCTTTTTCTACTGTTAGTTAATATCATGGAAAGCATAAATAATGTTAATAGTAAGGTATTCCTATGTTTAATGGACAAAATTATCATGTATGGAAGAATAGAATGCTTCTATATTTGCTATCACTTGGTTTGGATGTGTTTAAATCTGTTGTTAGTGACATCACTCTTGTTGCTAAAGGTGTTGTTATGATGCCTACTGATAAGAAGAATTTAGAGTATGATGGAAAGGTTAGAAATGCCTTATATGTCTTCTTATTAGACAAAGAATTCACCAAAGTGATGGGGTGTAACAAAACTAAACAAATTTGAGACAAATTGAGGAATATTTGTGAAGGAAGCCAAGTTACAAATTTGAAGGAATAAATTTGAAGATATAAATATGTTAAGTTATGAATAGGTGGATGCCTTCTTTACAAGAATAAATGAAATTATATGCTTCATTAGAGGCTATAGAGAGGAGATCAATGATGTTATTGTGGTAAGAAAGATACTTAGAACCTTACCATAAGCTTTTAATGTCAAAGTTTTCTTTATGGAAGATACAAATTTAGATAGGTTTCCCCTAGATGATTTACATAGCATATTGGTGGTTTATGAAATGAGAATGGCTCCAATGAAGAAAGAAAAGAAGCCTAAGGTAGAGAAAGAGTTGGCATTCAAGGCCATGAAGAAATTAAAAATTAAAGAATAAGAAAAAGAAACCATTAACAGCTCTGAAACGGAAGATAGTGATACTAAATTTGATAAAGTCATGACATACTTCATCAAAAATATAAAGAGAGGAAAAGGGAAGTACAAGAAAAAATTGCCTTTAAAGTGCTTTAGTTATGGAGGCATTAGGCACTTTGTAGTGGATTGCCCAAAGAGAAAAAATTTAGACAATGATGATGATGATAAGAAGTCAGCCTCAAGGCGGAGAAAAATCCAGCTATTCTAAAGTTGGTAATTCAAATGCCAAAGGGAAAAAGAAACTCTTGAGATCTAAAATAAGAAATTTTTTAGTAAGTTGGATAAAGAAGATTCTGAAGAAGAAGCTAATGATGATGTTACAGAAAATGTGTTGGTTACATAGGTAAATGATGAAAAGGAATCCTCAAGTGATAAGGAATCAGTTGAATAGGAAGAGAAAGAGATAATGTAGCAACTTAAGAATAAATTGAGAGCTTGTTTGCACAAAAATAGTAAGTTGGAAAAAGAGGTAAAAAATATCAAGAAGCTAAATAAACATTTTGTTGTTGATAAATCTGATCTTTAAGTGAAAGAAAAAGAGTTTAAAGCAAAAGTGAAGGAGTACTTGAAAAGAATTGAGGAGCTGAATGTACTTGAGGCAAAGCAAGGTAAGATACAAGAAGATTTTAGCACTGAGGTGATTGCACGAGAACAAGAAGTGCTAAATTTGTAAGCTAAGCTCCATAAGGCTGAATTTGAATTGAAGAAGTATGAAGAGAGCTTTACACAGGCTGTGAAAGTGAGAGGAGAGTCCTCTTTAGTAAATGTTACCAAAAAGTTGAATAAGTATCTAAGCAAACAAATACCTTATTCCATAGGGCAAGAAAGGACTTCGTTATGTTGAAAAGCCAAATGAGGGTGCAGAAGAGAAGAAGAAAATTATGTTTGTACCTGAAAGCAAACATAAAGAAATGATAAAATTGAAAGAAGTTGATGCTATAAAGAAGAGAAATCAACCCAAGCTAAAATGAGTTAGGAAAGATATGGTGAAAACTCTTATCCAAAGGAGACAAGTTGTCACAGACGAAAAGAAGGTTGCTACAACAAGTGTTGAAGATAGGGGATATGAACTTGTTGAAAGAAGAAAATTCAGATTTGAAGGATTTATTGGTATTGTAGTAAGTATGGACACAAGATTAGTGTATACTAGAGTAATGAGCCTATAATAAAGATGAGTGTGAGGCAAGAGTCTCAGGGGAGACTCTATTAAGAAAGGAGATAGCCTCAAGTGAAAAGAAGCCAAATTCCATTAAGAAATAGATTTGATATATTGGAAGAAATCTATAGAAGATGTAAAAAGGTTGGATATATTGATGAGGAATGTTTAATGTTACTGTCAAGTTAAAGAATGCAAAGGAGAACACTTATATATGCTCCTACGTTTGGTCAAAGAAGAAGAAAAGGAAGGGAAATGGTAATGGTTGTGGAACTTGCCTTAAAAGCTTCCAAGAACGAAAAGCCATGGATCCTTGATAGTGGCTGCTTTTCACACATAACAGGAGACTCTAAGATGCTGAAGGAAGTGGAAAAATATAATGGAGGATCAGTCACATTTGGCAATGATGGTGTTTTGAAGATTAAAGGTCTTGGTGCTGTTGAAATTGGTGTAGACAAGCTAAAATCAGACAAAGTGCTTTATGTTGAAGGGTTAAAACATAATTTAATCAATGTTAGCTAGCTTTGTGATAATAGGCATGAAGTTACTTTTAGCAAGAGTGGTTGCACATTTAAAAGATTAAGTGATGGTATTATTCTTGCAAAAGGAGAAAGAATAAATGGAAACTTATATCAAGTTTCCAGTAACAAAAACACATGTTACGTGAGCACCAAAGATGAGAACTTGTCATCACATAGGAGATTGGGACATCTTGGACAAAAGGGGCTGAACAAATTGTACAAAAATGGAGCTATGAAGGATGTACCCTACCATTTGCAGCACTTGTCTAAAAGGGAAGAGGTGAATGCTACCTATAAAAACGTGGAGATAGAAATCATCAAAGGGTGATAGGTATTTCATTTCATTTTTTGATGATTTTATAAGAATGACTTAAATTATGTTTTTGAAGTATAAATCATATGTTCTTAATAATTTCAAAAGCTACAAAAGGTTGGTTAAAAATCAGTTGGGGGGAAGAATTAAACAGCTTAGGATAGAAAATGGGATAGAATACACTTGTAATGAATTTAAAAATTGTTTGGAGAAGTATGGAGTAAAGCATAAATAAGCTAGTCCCTATATATTCCAACAAAATGGAGTGATTAAAAGTAAGAATAGAAGCCTAATGGAGATGGTAAGAACCATGTTGGCTAAGCATGGTACCTCATATAGCTACTGAAGAAAGGCTATCATTATTGCCACTTAGATTCAAAATAGATGCTTAATGAGACCACATATAGAGAAGACACCTTATGAGCTATAGAATGAAAAGAAGCCAAGTGTAAAACATTTTAAAGTATTTGGAAGCCCATGCCTCATTAAAATCAAAGGCAATAATCTTTGAAAATTTCATGAGAAGGCTGACAAAGGAATATTCTTGAGTTATGTACCAAATGGAAGAGACTTTAGATGTTATAACAAGAGGTTGCAGAAGATTGTAGATAACTTTGAAGTTAAAGTGATTAAAGATGGTTCCACAATGTAATTATAGCATGAAGAAATTGAAGATGTCGTGTGTGATAATGAAAAGGAATATGAAAGTGATAAATTAGAGGTTGTTTAGCATGAGGAAGATGTTGATTCTTAAATTACAAGTAATGAAGAAAATAAATCAAGGAATTCCTAAACTCACAAAAGAGTTAGAGCTGAAGTTAACACTAAAAACATTATTGATAGTGAAGAGAAGGCTAAAAACTGGTGAACAAACCTTATTAATCTTTGAAATTAAAGTTCTCAACTTCTCCTTGGGATCTACAAGTTTGTGATACTGAAAGGGGGGATGAATCAATATCACCATAATTTGCAATTCGCAAGTAAGTGAACAACTTTAACCTCTTCGTAAAAGCGAAGTCTTTCTCATATTTGACTAAGGTGGATCTATTGCTACCTATTAATCACAATAGTCCTCAAAGTCACCTTTCAGACACCTTACCAAAATAGACAATTTGGATGTTCTTGTTTAGGTCTTTGTTAGGTTATAGGTTGGCTGATACTTTAGCTGCGTTCACAACTTAATTCAAAACACAGAACGTAAAGCAAATTAAGGACACATGAGATTTACGTGGTTTCGTCAACGTGATGTTCATTGACGGTGGTAGGGACTTTCCCTTACTGAGACTATCCACTATACTTAAGAGTTCCAGTTACAATGGATGTCTTAATCCTCTGCTCCTTTCATTATTGCAATTACTAAGTAAGTACAATACAAAGAATGTCACTTATTATGTCTACCATTCTTCTAACTTGTTTTGCCTCTGTTGAATTGAAAGGTTGCTCCATTACTGCTTAGAAGTTTACTGCAACGCTCTCTAAGCTCTCTTGAAGAAATCTAGAAATACGTTGAGTTCTTTAATGCTTCGTCGAATTCCTTCTCTATGTTGTTTCATAGAAATCCTCCTTTCACCATTTCACGGTCTCACCTGTCTCCTATTTTACAATCTCACTATCTCATGACTCGCCTCACGCATGTTTTTGGTTTACCCTTATCTGTTTCACACCTCCTTTGGCCGTATCAGATTTTCTCCCTTTTTTGCTGGTCACTGTTCATCGGTCGTCAACCCTCTGTTCTGGCCATTTTGGGTTTTTCTCTCTTTCCTTGATTGGCCATTGGGTTTCTCTCTCTTTCTGCAAGTGGTGTGCTTCGCCGTGCTCACTTGGTTGGTCGTCAGGTTTCTTTTTCTCTCCTTCTCGTTGACTCTTCTATTCTGGCCATATACCTTTTTTCTCTCTCTTCAATGGTTGTCTCAATTTTTCTTTCTTTCTCTAATGTTTTGCTGATGTTCTCTCTCTGTTCGTCTAGTTAGATCTCTCTTACTGTTCAATTGGATCTATCTCATCGTCCACTCTGTTTTGCCGTCAACTCATTTTGTCGTCCACTTCTTTGCCATATTGTCTCCTTGCCATCCACTTTTCTTTTGTATCGTTCTGCTGTCAACTCCTCTTTCTGTCGATGGTCTCCGATCTGGTCATATATGATTTTTCTCCTTCTTTCAATGGCTGGTCTGTTTTGGCGTCTAGCCCTTGTTTTACTATTCTTGAATTTCTGCCGGTTGTCTATTTTTGCCTATCGTTTCTTCCCTTTTACGAACCCATGTTCTACTATTCTCTTGTCGTTAGTGTTCTCTTTCTTCATTTGCTGGTCTGCTCCAATTTGCTCAATTTGCCGACATCTCCTATTTCGGATGACTTCTTTTCTCTCTCTTCCAAGTGTTTTCTCTTTCTTTGTTCGACAGCTTCACTGTTCATTCTCTTATGTTGGCCTTTATATACTTCTCGATGAAACCCTAATAGGGAGAATTTAATGTCTTGTCCTTCCATGTGGCTTTACTTTCTTGCACACTTAAATCTACTTGACAACAATTACAACCTATAAAAGGCTGTGAGAACAACAAAAATTGAACCCAAATTAGTAAAAGAAGCATTAAAGCACAAGCAATAGGTATGTGCTATGAATAAAGATTTGATCAAATCGAAATGAACAATACTTGGTGTTTAGTTCTAAGATTTAAAGGAAAAATATCATTGGAATCAAATGGGTGTTTAGAAATAAGTTCAATAAAAATGGTGAGATTGTAAGAAATAAGACAAAACTTGTTTGCAAAGACTACTCATAAGTAGAAGGTGTTGATTTTGAAGAGACCTTTGTTACTGTAGCCAAACTTGAAGCAATCAAAATATTCATGGCCATTGCTACTTAAAGAAATTACAAAGTTTATCAAATAGATGTGAAATCAACATTTTTGAATGGAGAGCTTGAAGAAGAGGTATTTATTGAATAGCTTGATGGTTTATACTTAATCATGATGGTTCAAGTATGTGCAAATTAAAAAAGGCTTTATATGACTTAAAGTAAGGTCTAAGAGCATGGTATTCTAAGGTAGATGTATGTTTCAAAGATATAAAATAAGAAAAGGGAATGTGGATAACAACTTGTACATAAAGGAAGATAAATGGGGCAAATTAATTATTGTGATTTATGTTGATGACATAATTTTTGCTGTTGAAAAAGAAGCCCTTTGCATTGCTTTTACTAATTAGATGAAGATGTTTAAGATGTTTATGCTAGGTGAAATGAAATTCTTCTTAGGGCTATAAGTTTTGCAAAGTAAGGCTGGAATTTTCCTATCTTAAGAAAAATATGCTTAGGAGCTATCAAAAAGGTTTGGGATAGAGAAGTTTGAAGAAGTAAGTACTCCCATCGTTGTTGGAACAAAGTTAAGCAAAGATAAAAAAGGCAAAATGGTTGATCATAAGGAATATAGAAAGTTGATTGGAAGTTTACTGTATTTGATAGCATTAAGGCCTGATCTTGTTTTTGCTGTAACACTTTATGCTAGATTTCAAAGTGAGCCTAAGGAATCTCACCTCATGGTTGCTAAAAGAATCTTGAGATATGTTAAGGGCACAACAAATTATGAGCTACTTTATGATAGAAATGGACAACTTAATTTATATGCGTATACAGATGCTGATTGGTTGAAAATTGTGATGATAGAAGGTCTACATTAGGTGGTGCATTTTATTTGGTCAGTAGATGTGTTTCATGGCATAGCAAGAAGCAAAATTCAATGGCTCTAAGCACTACAGAGGCTAAATATTTGGCTACTACTTAGGCTTGTACTCAATTGCTATAAATGAAAAAACAGCTTGAAGATTTGAAGGTGGATGTATAGCTACCATTGCTGATTGCTTGTGACAACCAAAGTGCCATCAATTTATCAAAGAATCTTGTCCAACATTCAGATATAAATATATTTAAATCAAGTACCACTTTATTAAAGAAAAGGTGGAGAAAAATGAAGTAAAGCAAGAGTATTTGGTTACCACGAAGCAAGTTGCAAATATATTCACGAAACCTCTGTTAAGAGAGATGTTCTAGAAGTTAAGGTTAAACTTATGTATTCAACCACCCCTTAGAGGCTGAGGTATACCTCTAATACCCTTTCCCTTCCCTCTTATATTATTCTTTAGATTTGTTATCGAAGGGAGAGATATTTTGCATAAATCTAAAGAGAGTATATACTGATAAAAAATGGGAGTAATTTGATAAATCCAAAGGGAAAAATCAAATAAAGGGGGAGAAATTGGCAAGGAAGAGAAGCAAAAAGAATAAAAAGAGGGGGGGGGGAGAAGTTAAAAATTGAGGTTATCTCCAATTGGGGTCAGACTCATATGCAAAAAAGGAGATGTATATTTTAGAAGGAGCAACGAATTTCAAAAGTGAAATTGTTGCTTACACTTAATTGTTGATTTATGGATTTAATGTGTTGCCAACAAATCTAAAGGGGAAGATTGTTAAGTCCATCTTTGATGGCTAATGGATTTGTTGTCAACTTCTCATATATGTGTGCTTGTTGATTTGATGTTATGAGTGTCTTTAAGATGTATATTTTGCATTTGTAAAGTGTTTGTAGCTAATTTATTCAAGGGGTAAGGAAGATGGGCTAAAATTAGGATGCTACTAGCCCTACCTTGAGTTGCCAAAAATGAAGAGTTGATTTCGATTGCTGGTGGTGTTTTGGTTGTAAAGAAAGTACTAGTTGCTACCTTTGGCATTGTGTTTAGTAGTGGCACTACAAGTCACTTATTGGGTGTGAGTCAATGTTGACCATTGACCTTAAATTTAAGGAGTCAATACTGACCTTTGATGATAGGGCAACCCTAAACTTGAGGCATATAAACACCCATGCAGTTGCCAAGAGAGTAGTAAAACAAAAACATAAAAAAAAGAAAGAGTTAATAGCAGTAGAACAAAAAAGCATCCAGCAGCAGAAAAGAAAGAGTCTCTAGCGGTAGAAAAGAAAGCATCTAATAGCAAAAAGGGTGAGAGGTAGGAGAGAAACTAGGTAAAGGTAGAGAGAAACCTGACAAGGGTAGGAGAAAAACTTGGTAGAGGAAAGAGAGAAACACAGTAGAGGCAAAAAGTTGAGACTAACAGAGTGGAGAGAATCGGCAGAAAGTTGAGAATAGCTAAGAGGACAAAAATGGCAAAGAGTTGAGACTAATAGGAAGGAGAGACTAGTAGAGACCTATTAAGAGAAAGTAGAGACTAATAGTGAGGAAGGAAAGAATAGCAAAAAGAAAGGAGAAGATCAATTCTCTGAAAGAGTAGCTTGTGCACATGGAGAGATCTTTCTTAGGGGAGCTTTTGTCATAACCTTTTTATGTGCTTTTTGAAAAAGGGTGGGAAACCCTTAGGGTGATTAGAAGATCATTGTAAGCAGTTAAGGAGTGATCCTTCCATAGTGGTTAAGAGAGATCCTTCCATTACATCATTTGTATCCCTTGAAGCATGTGATTTAGGAGAGATCTTATCACACTATGGATGTAACTCTTACATTATGGGTGAACTACGTAAAAATTTTGTATATTTTTGGGTCCTTATATTACTTGATATTCATAAAGCTATTCTCATATAAAGAAGTAAGATAAAATTGGATCATAGAATTTAATAGGTCATAAAGGTTTAATCTAGACAAATTTGTAAAAAGTAAGCATTTTATATTGATTGACCCCCTTTCCCTCTTAGTGTGAGACCCAAGAAGATCTTTATCAATAACATCTTTCTTGATGAATTTAATAATCACTTTATGAGTAATGATCATGTAAGATGTTGCTTTAATCCATTTGGTGAAGCAGTCAATTACTATTAGGATGAACCAATGCCTATTAAATGCCTTGGGTGCAATGGGACCAATCATGTTTATTCCTTACATAAAGAATAGCCAAAGGGATGTCATGGCATGTAATGGAGTAAGTGCAACATATATTTTATTTATATGTATCTAAGAATTGTGAAATCTTAGTGTGCCAAAGATAATTTGACTTTATAATTGACCAATAATATCTTACTCTTAGGATTTTTTCAACCATAGAAAGGCCACTAATATAAGATCCACATATGCCCTCATACTTCTTTCATGATGATTTTTGCCTCAATCATATCCACGCATTATGACAAGGCTAAGTTATAATTATGCTTCCAAAGGACATCTTTATTGATGAATAAATTCATTGTCATTTGTTGTAAAGTTTGATAAGGACTATTGTAGGTCTCATACTGAGAGGGGAGGTGAATCAGTGTGAGATATCCTTTTTTTTACAAATTGATCTAGATTTAACCTTTATGGCTTATTAGTGCTGATGATCCAATTTTTATCTTTCCCCTTTATGTGAGCGCAACCGAGCACACATGACAATTTTTACATGGTTTACTCATAATGTGTGAGCTACATCTATAGTGTGATAAAATCCCTCCTAAATCACACAATCTATTCTTGTTATCAAGGGATATAATTCGGTTATAGAAAGATTACTCCTTAACCACTTGTGGAAGGATCACTCCTTAACCACTTATAATGATCTCTTTATCACTCCAAAGGTATCCCACCCTATTTTTCAACAAATCTATCAAGAGTTTATGGAAAAACCTTTCTTGGAGAATAATCACTTAATGTGTACAGTCTGTTAAAGTAGAATATGGATCTTCTCCTTCCTTTGCTGCCAGTGTTATCTCACCTACTGTCGGTGCTGCTTGCATGCTACCGCTGCTATCTGTATGCATTGTCGTTGCTATTTGTGCATGCTGTTAATGTTGTCTATACACATACACGCTGCTGCATCTGTCCATTGCTGTCTGCGTGCATTGTTAATGTTATCCATACTCATTGTCACAGTTATCCATATGCTTTACACCTGCTGTCTGTGGCATTGTGATCATTGCCCACATGCTCTGCGCTTGCTATTCGCATGCTCTGTGCCTACTGCCTGCACATGCATAGCCTGTTGTCTACACAAGTTGTGCTTGATGTCTGCACAATCTGTGCTTGCTATACTCACAAGCTATACTTATTGTTTGCCGCATACACTATGCTCGCTATCTGTATAAGCTATACCTATTGTCCACATAAGTTGTGCTTGTTGTTTATGCTCATAATGTTTATGGTCTTTGTGCTTGTTGTCTACACGCACTGTGCCTATTGTCTGCGGTCTCTACACTTGCTATCTACGCTCATTGTAGCTGCTGTTTGTACATGCTTTTCTTGCTATTTGCCTCTGTTGCTCTTGCTATTGGCTTGCACCGCTGCTGCTATTTGTGCGCATTGCTACTTTTTTCTTGTGCCATTATTGCTATCCATGTACATTGCATTTGTCTTCTCTCACCGCTTTGATTCCCAGATCTGTTGCTGCACGTTTTGATTTTTTGCTTGATTCTCGAGCATGCTTCTGCTATTGGGAAGCCTTTTGAGGTGCTATTGGTGCTAGTATACCCTCCTAGACGTGCAGGGACGTGCTGCTACTGCTAATATACCCTTATGGATGTATAGGAACATGCTTCTAATACTAGTATACCCTTTTGGACCTATAGGTCTGCTACTACTGGTATACCTTCTTGGATGTACAGGGAGATGTTGCTAGTGCTGGTATGCCCTCTTGGACCTATAGGGATGTTTGTTGCTGCTGGTATACCCTTCTGGATGTGTAGGGACATGCTGTTGGTGTTGGTATATCCTCATGGACTGCTGTTATTGTTGGGAAGTCTTTTAGCCGTGCTACTACTTTTAGGAAGCCTCCTGGACATGCTGGTAGTGTAGAGAAGTCTCTTGGACGTGTTACTGCTACTGGGAAGCCTTCTGGACGTGATGTTGCTCTCTTCTTGGCCGACTACCTTGCCTTCTTTTCTTGGTGGTTGCTACGCTCTCCTTGGCCAGTTGCCTTGCCTTCTTTCTTCCTCTCCTTAGCTAGTTGCACCTTGCTTGGTGGCTGCCTCCTTTTTGTCGTTTACCTCTCTTTTTCCTTAGGTTTGTCGCCTACCTCTCTCTTTGTTGACTCTTTCAATTTTCTATAACACACACTCTTCTTGCAAGACACATGGGGGTATTTATAAAGCCTTCAGATTAGGGCTACACAATCATCAATGGTCATCATTAATTCCCATATGTTGGCTTATAATCAACGACAGGATTTGATTCCTAAAATTTAAGGTCAACAGTCAATGGTCAAAGGTCAATCTTGACCCCTAAAATATAGGGTCATGGTTAATGTTGACTCCTCAATGCTAGGGTTGACCTGTTATCACCAGTTTCTCTTAATGACCTCACTACATCTTAACGGCATTCATAATATCAAATTAACACATAATTGTGTGAGATGGTGTTGACAACAAATCCAACATTAGCCATCAAAGATAGGCTAAATAAAGTTCTTTTATCTTTTTTAGTTGCTCTTTCAAGATATTCTCTTGTTCTAAGATAGTGCTTTATGTTAAGATATTGGATACGTCCTTTACAAGCATAATTATGACTTGGTCTTATTACGATGCATAGATACAACTGAGGCAAAAACCATCACATAAGGGCATATATGGATCATATAGTGGTGGCCTTTCTATGTTTAGAAAGATCTTAAGAGTAGGATATTATTGATCAATTATAAAGTCAATTTGTCTTTAGCACACTAAGTGTCACAATTGTCATATATATATATGGATAAAATATATGTTGTGCTTACTTAATTACATGTCATAACATCTCTTTAGTTATTCTCTATATAAGGAATATATATGATTCATCTTATTACACCAAAGGCATCTAATGGACATTGATTCATCCTTTTAAGGCTTGCCATCTCTCTTTTTTTTTTTCTATATACACTGGAGCATGATGGACATTAACATGGATGTTCTTCATATTAGCTCTAGGATCTATCTCATACATGGGTGCTAAGGTTGCTAGAGCATCTAAGATCTTACTTTTTTCTCAAGGGATGTAATTAAAACTGATTTGACCAAATCGTTCCACTAATTACTTGATATATCAGTGATAGAGAATATGCATCTCTTATTCACTTAGTAATTAGTAAATGATCAATTCTGGATCACCAAATACCTTAAGGCTTTTAGCCTTCAATTCTAAGGCATACAATAAACCCATGGTGAATGCTTCATACTTTGTTATATTATTAGTATATTTGAATTGTAGTTTTGTTATGATTAGATATTAATTGCCTTTAAGAGAAATCTAGATTGTTTTAATTCCATGCCCTAAAGCATTAAATGTCCCATTGAACCACATTTTTCATTCATCTACTACTTTTTTTTTTTTATCTTTACTTAAATCAATTGCTAAGATGTCTTCATCCAAAAATCAAAATGCATAGGCTTGTAATTAGTAAGAGCCCGATTTACTAGGAAATTAGCTATTACATTACCTTTGATTGCTTGCGATTGACATATTGAGTGCCATATTTTGAAAAAAGAACTTGCTAATGGGCGAATCATCCTAACAATATTGGTTTTTCAAAGATATACTTGAGGGGTCTTTTTTAGTAATAGGCCTAGTATAACATATATTGTCTTAATGTGCTTTCCATGTTAAGGCACAACAAATTCTTTCCAAATTTAAATATCAACTCTCTAATATATGAATCTTTTGCTGAGGTAGTAAATTATCCTTTCCATTCTACTAGTCTCATCATGATGTCCTAGGACATAACTAATGTATTACTTCTATATTGTAAGATACAATATGAGTGGTTTATTGGGAATTAGTGGCACTAAAACTAAGCAATTAGACAAGTAATGTTTGATCTTATTAAAGGCTTCTTGACATTTGTCATCTTATTACCTTGGATTGTTTTTTGGAGTATACCAAATATAAGCTCACATGTTACTATCAATTGCAATACAAACCTAGCAATATAATTAACCTTTCTTAAAAATCTTTGCACCTCTATTAATGTAAAAGGTGTAGGCATTTCTTGTATGACTTACAATAAATCTCACACAACTTTCCCAAAGTTGGCCAAAAAATGCACTTAACTAACTAGGTTAATTATAAGTTAAAAATTCTTTAGCTAATCAAGTAACCTTTTAAGGACTAGTAAGTGATCTTTACCTACTTAAGATTTAGCAATCATATTATCAACATAGACTTTAATCTTTTTATGCATTATGTCATGGAACAGAGTGACCATTGCTCATTGATAAGTGGTATGATGGAAAACAAGGTATTATTCAAGTGCAACAAAGCAAGTATTCTCTAGATTCTTTGTAAGGAATTAGTAGTCCAATGAGTAGGGTAAAGAAAAAAAAGGATGAAAGAGGCTTTACAAGGCTTAATCATAGAGTTGCAAGATAAAAAATGTGCTTTAGAAGATTCCAAGGTTGTTCTAAAAATTTTCAATGTTATGTTAAGGATAAATTCGCCGTAAGTAAGCCCTATTAGGGTTTCATGGAAGAGAGTATATAAAAAGACCTTGGAAGACAAAATTAGGGTAAGGGCCAGCAAAATTGAATGCACAGCAAAACACAAGGCATCTCTCTCAGAAAAATAGGAAACTAAGAATGGTTGAGTGAATAAGAGAGAGAAAACACTTGGAAGAGAGAGAAAAGAAGCCCGTCATCAGAAATAGGAGAGGTTGGCAAATTGAGCAAATTAGAGTAGATTGGCGAAAGGTGAGAGAAACCCGACGGCTAAAAATAGACGGTCGCCAAAAATAGAGAAACGACCGAAAGAGGTTGGACAACTAGACGACAGATCGGAAGAGCGAAACGACAAAATCCTATTTGGCCAACCAAGACCACTGTTGGCAGAATAGAAGAAAGAGAGAGAAAAGATGAGACAGCTAAAAGGGGCTGGACAGAAGACTGGAAGAGCAAAATGACAAAGCTATTGGAAGAGAGAGAAAAATCATATACGGCAAAATCAGAGTAAATGACAAAGGAGAGGAAAAACCTGATGACCGAATATGGAAAGGAGATACGGCCAAAAGGGATACCACTGGTAGAATCGAGAGAGAGAGACGAACGAAGGGTGACCCACCACCGGAAGAGCAAACAGCAGATTTGTGATGGCATGGGACAATTAAACAACACAGTAAGGAGAGATTCGTGAAACGGACGAAGAGAGAGAGACACTACCGGAAGAGTAAACAGTAGATCTACAATGATGTAAAACAAACGGATGAAATAGCAAAGGAGAGAAAACCAGCTAAAAGATAGAAAACCAGAGATGGAAAAAGAAAGAGCCGACGACAGAATAAGGGTGGACGAAGAAAAACAAACCATCAACTAGAAGAAAACTAGAAACGGATAGGTAAGGGCAGGCCATGAAATAGTAAGACCATGGAACAAGGAGATGGGTGAGACCGTGGGACGGTGAAAGCAGGAGTTGTGTGAGAAAATGTAGAGAAGAAATTTGACAAAGCATTAAAAGAACTCAACATATTTTCAGATTTCTTCAAGAAAGGATAGAAAGTGTTGTGGTGAACTTCTAAGTGGCAGTGGAGCAGCCTTTCAATTCAAGGGTAGATATAGTAAGTGACACTCTTTGTATTGTACTTGCTTAGTAATTGCAATATTGAAAGGAGTAGAGGATTAAGACATCCATTGTAACTGGAATTCTTAAGTATAGTGGATAGTCTCAATAAGGGAGAGTCCCTACCACCGTGGATGTATGTCAGGTAAATCTCGTGTGTCCTTAATTTGCTTTACGTTTTGTGTTTTGATTGAGTTGTGAACGCAGCTAAAGTATCAGCCAACCTATAACCTAAGGAAGACCTAAATAAGAACATCCAAATTGTCTATTAGGCAAGGTGTCTGAAAGGTGACTTTGGGGACTATTGTGATTAGTAGGTAGCAATAGATACACCTTAATCCAGTCTGAGAAAGAGTTTGCTTTTAAGAAGAGGTTGAAGTTGTTCACTTACCTGCAAATTACAAATTATGGTGATACTAATTCACACCCTCTCTCAGTATCACAAACTAGTAAATCTTAGGAAGAAGTCGGGAACTTTAATTGGTATCAGAGCACTGGTTCACCAATTTGAAACTTAACAGCTTAGTGTACTAGTTTGAAGGGATCTAGAAGTTTGACTTGTTTAGCATACTAAGAAATGGAAGCCAGTACTAGCATTAGCCCCAGTTACAACAAGAAGGTTCCAATTTTCAACGAAACCAACTACTATATATGGAGAGCAAGAATGCAAGTGGTATTTGCAACCATGGGCATGAATGTGGTGAAATGCATACATGAGGGTTTTGTGGCTCTAGAAGAAGGTAAAGACCCAATCCCAGAGGAGTTAAGGCAATTTGATAATAGGAAGGCCTCAATTGTCATCATTTTAGCATTGATAGATGTTGAGTATGCTAAAGTTATGGATTACAAATCTACCAAGGAGATATGGGACAGATTGCAAAAAGTTTATGAAGGTGATGGCAAAATGAAAGAGGCTAAGCTTCAAGTGTTCAAGGAAAGATATGAATCTCTTAGAATGAAGAAGAATGAGATAGTTCAAGAGTTCTTCACTAGGGTTATTAACGCTATTCATGACTTGAGAAGTCATGGGAAGAACAAGAATGACTCATCAATTGTGAAGAAACCATAGAGGAGAGTAAAGACCTCAATTCTATGTTTTTGCATGATCTCTAGTGCAATCTCATTGCATATGATATGAGGATAAAGTCAGCTAAAAGCTCTACAACAACGAAGGTATCAAAGGAGGCAGCCTTCAAAGCTATGAATGAAGGATGAAATAAGGACTGAGCATATTGACTTGAAGAGAAGATTTGAAGAAAAAATCAAAATATGTGAAGACCTTATAATAGAGCTTGGCTCAAGGGCTTCAATAATTGAATAAATGGAGATAGAGTTGCTGAGACTTTAACAACAACTCAAAAAGAGTGAAGAGAACTTGTAAAAGTGTAAAGTGTTAGGAGAAACAGGCTCTACAAGAGAAAAGAAGAATGAGACTTTGCCATAGAAGTTGAAAGAGAAGGCTGTGACTCAGGTGAAGATAATTGAATAAGAGTAGATAGTTATCAAACAAACGCTAGGGCTAAAAATGATGTATGTGGTTAAAGAGCAGCAGCCCATAGCTGCTATGTCTCAAAAAGAAAAGAAAGTCAGTTAGTATTGGGCTATGGCTAAATAGAAAAGGGAGAAGAAGGTGACTGAAATGAAAGTCACACAAGCAAAGAAGCTAGCTACTTTGCTAACACAGTAAGTGATGAACAGAAGAAAACAAGCTGTGATCAGACCCAAAAAGAGGCAGTTTCAAGGTGATTGCCTTTATTGTGGAGTCTGAGGTCATAAGGTGAGTAACCACTAATGGAGAAGGCCAGTATATGTCTCCAACTTGAGAAAATATGATGCTGCATACAAGGGGAGACAATATAAAATTTAGAGGAGAACACCTATCATCAGTTCTTGCATATACCATAAAAAGCAAGGACACACTGGCAATGAGTGTTGGTGGAAGCCCAAACCAATGGTTTTAAAGAATAAGTTTGCTGTATTGGCAGACTTGGAACAATGTGAAATGTGTGAGCAAGATGACCATAATGCCAAGAGATGCATTACACTTCTCCCTGAGTAAGAGAAGGCACTCAATGGCACAATGAAAACATGTGGTGTAGTCAAAGCTGAGAAAAAGGAGAAAGCTATCTTCCAGCTAGTTCAAAAGATGGAATATAAAGCTAAAAGAGAGGTGGCTAATATAACTGAAATTGCACTCAAAGCTGACTACAAGGATAAGTAGTGGATCCTTGATAGTGGATGCACTTCACACATGACGGGAGACAAGAGTAAATTGTCAAAACTAAACAAGTTAAGAGAAGGCAGAGTCAAGTTTGGCAATCATGATTCACTCAACATCAATGGTTGCAATGTAGACCATAAGGTAATATTCACAAAAATAGGTTGACAGGTCAAGAGTAAAGAAGGCAATACTATTGCAGCCAAGAAGAGAACAACTAGAAATTTGTATGTGATTGATAAAGAAAGAGATCCTCTTGCAACTAAGACTATGCAAGAAAGAAAGCCAAAGAAAACGTGGACCAGCGCTCATCAAGAAAATCAGATCATATGTGACCCATCAGCAGGAGTTACAACAACAAGAAGAATTGTGGGAGCTACTGCTTTACTCTCACAAGTTGAACCTAAATCTATTAAAGAGGCTACACAAGATCTAACTAAATCTTTGTCCATAGAGTTGTTTGAAAAGCACAGAATGAGTCTGTTTGTGCAAATGCCTCGTCAAGCCTAAAAATCAAGTGAATCCTCCATCTCTACTTTGTGAGTTTTTCAAATTTTTAATTGGTTGGCAAAGGGAGAGAGAGGCAATAATGCAAGGGGAATTGTTAAGAAAAGGGGAGTGCATATTTAGGAGGAGTTGAAACTGTTGTATAGTAACTTTTGTTATGAGTGTTGCTAATAATTACAAAGGGGGAGATTATTGTTCCCACAACCTTGTATGGGTTGTAATTATTGTCAACTAGGTTTAAGTTTGTAAGAAAGTAAAGCCACATGGAAGGGTAATGAGGTAAAAGCCATATGGAGGGGTAAGAACGTAAAAGTCACATGGAAGGGCAAGATAGTAAATTCACCCTATTAGGTAATAGCCAATTAGAGGAGTATATAAAGGTCAACATAGGATAGCATAGTGTAAAAGCCATCAGACGAAGAGAGAGAAAATACTTGGAGGAGAAAGAAAAGAAGTCGTCGAAAATAGGAAAGGTTGACAAATTAAGCAAACTGGGGCACACCAGCAGAAGAGAGAAACTTAATGGCCAAAAACACAAGAGAGAGAGATGCTTTGTGTTTTGCCGTGTATTCAATTGTGTTGGCCTTTACCCTAATTTTTTCTTCCAAGGTCTTTTTACATACTCTTTTCCATGAAACCCTAATAGGGCTTACTTGCGACGAATTGACTGTCTTATCCTTCAATGTGGCTTTTACGTTCTTGCCCCTTCATATGGCTTTTACCTACTTGCCCTTCTATATGGCTTTACTTTCTCGCACAATTAAACCTAGTTGACAAGAATTACAACCCATATAAAGTTGTGGGAACAATAATCTCCCTCTTTGTAATTGTTGGCAACACTCATAATAAAAGCTACTATGTAGCAATTTCAATTCCCCCTAAATATGCACTCTCTTTTTCTTAACAGCTCCCCTGCACTGTTGCTTCTCTCCCCTTATGCAACTGCTGCATAGTGACTTTTGTTATGAGTGTTGCCAATAATTGCAAAGGGGGACATTGTTGTTCCCACAGCCTTGTATGGGTTGTAATTGTTGTCAACTATGTTTAAGTGTGCAAAAAAGTAAAGCCACATAGAAGGGCAAGAAGGTAAAAGCCACATAGAGGGGCAAGAACGTAAAAGCCATATGTAAGGGTAAGATAGTAAATTCTCCGCAAGTAAGCCCTATTAGGGTTTCATGGAAGAGAGTATATAAAATGACCTTAGAAGACAAAATTAAGGTAAGGGCCAACACAATTGAATACACGACAAAATACAAGGTATCACTCTCAGCAAAACAGGGAACAAAGAACGACTGAGTGAAAAAGAGAGAGAAAACCTGATACGGAGAAAGAGGTCAGTCGGCCAAAATACAAGAAAGAGAGAGAAGAAGTCGTCGAGGGGAAGGAGAGAAAACAAAAATTGAGCAAATCAAAGTAGATCGCCCAAAGAGAGAAACCCGACGGCCAAAAACACAAGAGAGAAAACATAGCCATTGGAAGAGAGGGAAAAGTAGTATACTGTCATAACAGAGGTGTGGAAGGCAAAGGAAAAAAAAAATTTGACACGATAAGGAGAAAACCATGTGATGGCAAGAGAGAGAATCTCGTGAAGAATGGCACACTGCCAGCACACCAGTGGTCGGCGAGGAGACAACATGGCAGAATCGAGAGAGAGACGAACGAAGAGAGGGACACCATTGGAATAGCAGACAGTAGATCTGTAATGACGTGAGACAAACAAATGACATGGCAAGGAGAGAACCATGAAACGGAAGAAGAGAAACACACCACTGACGAAAGGAGAGAGAAACCTAACGACCAAACAGGGGAAAGAGAGAAAAACCCAATACGGCCAAATAGGGGTGGACGGTCGAAGAATAGTAACCAGTAGAAAAGGGAGAAAATCTAATACAACCAAAGGAGGTGTGAAACAGACAAGGGAAAATTAGAAACATATTTAAAGAACATAGAGAAGGAATTCGGTGAAGCATTGAAGAACTTAACGTATTTCTAGATTTCTTTAAGAGAGGTTAGAGAGTGTCACGGTGAACTTCTAAGCAGTAGTGAAGTAGCCTTTCAATTCAACAGAGGCAAGACAAGTTAGAAGAAGGGTTGACACAGTAAGTGACACTCTTTGTATTGTACTTACTTAGTAATTGCAATTGTGAAAGGAGTAGAGTATTAAGACATCCATTGTAACTGGAATTCTCAAATATAATGGATAACCTCGGTAGAGGGAGAGTCCCTACCACCGTGGATGTACATCACGTTGACAAAACCACGTAAATCTCGTGTGTCCTTAATTTGCTTTACGTTCTGTGTTTTGAATTGAATTGTGAATGCAGCTAAAGTATCAGCCAACCCATAACCTAACAAAGATCTAAACAAGAACATCCAAATTGTCTATTAGGCAAGGTGTTTGAAAGGTGACTTTGGGGACTATTGTGATTAGTAGGTAGTAATAGATCTACCTTAGTCAAGTCTGAGAAAGAGTTCACTTTTAAGAAAAGGTTGAAGTTGTTCACTTACCTACTAATTGTGAATAGTAGTGATACTGATTCACCCCCCTTCTCAATATCACAAACTAGTAGATCCTAGGGAGAAGTTGGGAACTTCAACTAGCATGTCAAAGAACCTTATAAAGTGATCTCCTTGGAGTGAACTTGTCGAAGGGGTTTAGCATTGCTTAAGTCTTAGTGTGACATAGCATTGCTTGAGAAAAATATATTAAGAAGGAGGGTAATGCTGAATTATGAATGGAATGGTAATATGAAGCCATATAGAGGGGCAAGAAAGGAAATTCAATTTTGAATGGAATAGTAATATGAAGCCACATTGAGGGATAAGAAAGGAAATTCACTGCAACAACAGTAAACCCTACTAGGGTTTTCATAGAAAGGAGTATATAAACCAAGACTTATCTCTTTTGGGCCAACCATTGGAAGATAGAGCAGACAGCAGACCTGGTATCTGTGAGACCACTCGGAAGAGAAGACAGCAGACCTAGTATTCGTAAGACCACCCACAAGAGAAGACGATAGACCAGAACGACCCACTAGGTGTGATAGACCAGAACAACCCACTAGGCATGACATACCAAAACGTCCCACCAAACATGACAGACCAAAACGTGCAACAAAGAGTGACAAACCAGAACGTGTGACGGGGCGTGACAAACCAGAATATGCAGCGGGGCGTGATAGACCAGAACGTGTAGTGGGGTGTGAGAGCAGATCAGAAATGGGAGAGACGTGAACCAGAAAAACCAGAAGCGTGTGGCAAGCCAAGAAATGTGAACCAGAAAACCAAAAATGTGAGGTAGGCTGAGAAACGTGAAGTAGCAGATAGAAAACGTGAGACAGGCCGAGAAACATGAACCAACAGACCAAAAACGTAAGGTAGGCTGAGAGATGTGAAACGCCAGACTAAAAACATAAGGCAGGCAGAGGGACGTGAACGAGCAAATCTAAAAGCATGGTGCAAGCCAAGAAGCGTGAACCAGTAGACTAGGAGTGTGGTGTAGGCTGAGAGACATGAAACGATAGACCAGAAGTGTGAGGCAGTCTGTGAGATGTGAAACGACAGACCAGTAGCTCACGAAAGACTTGAAGCGTGAGTGCAGGCTATTAGACGATGAGATGGTAAGACCAAGAGTTGGGTGAGACAACCTAGAGAAGAAATTCGATGAAACATTTGAGAGAACTCAATGTATTTTTAGATTTCTTCAAGAGAGGTTAGAGAGTGTTTTGGTGATCTTCCAAGTGGTAGTGAAGCAGCCTATTTAAATCAAATAGAGGCAACACAAGCTAGAAGAAGAGTAGACACAGTAAGTGACACTCTTTGTATTGTGATTGCTTTGTATTTGCAATAGTGAAAGGAGTAGAAGATTAAGACATCCATTGTAGTCATAGAGGGTACCACACTAGTGTTCTCAAATATAGTGGATTGTCTCAATAGATGAAGAATCCCTACCACCGTAGAGTATGTCACATTGACGAAACCATATAAATCTCTCGTGTCCTTGCTTTGAATTTACATTCTATATTTTGAATTGAGTTGTGAACACTGCTAAAGAATCATTAAACCCATAACCTAAAAGAAGACCTAGTTAAGAACAACTAATTCGTCAAATAGGCAAGATGTATAAAAGGTAACTTTGGGGACTATTGTGATCTGTAAGTAACAATAGATCTACCTTAGTTGAATTTGGGAAAGAGTTCATTTTTGGCTTAATTTATCAGAGTTTTTTTTAAGGGGTGTGATACTAATTCATCCCCCTTTCAGTATCACAGACTAGTAGATCCTAGGGTAAAGTTAGGAACTTCACCCTTTGTTGATCTTTGTCTCATAGGCCCACAAATGTCTGAATGGATGAGCTCCGATGGCTTTTTTGTTTAAATCTCCACATTTTTGTGGGGAGCATTCACCATCTTCCCTTTTTGACACATGTTGTAAATTACATCTCTCTCTCTTCTTAGCTTGGGTACATCTCTTACAGCTCCATTTTTAAACAACTTTTTCAACCCCTTTTGTCCAAGATGTATCAATCTTCTATGCCATAATAAGTTCTCATCTTTAGTGCTCATGTAGTATGTGTTTTTGCTTCTAAAAACTTGGTATAAGTTTTTATTTGTTCTTTCACCCTTAGTAAGAACAGCACCATCACATAATCTCTTTACTATTTAGCCATTCTTGTTGAAATTAACTTCATGTCCATCATCACAAAGCTAGCTAATACTAATGAGATTGTGTTTTAGCCTTTCAACATAAAGCACTTTCTTTGATTTCAGTTTTTTCTGCACTGATTTCAGTAGCATTAATACCTTGAATCTTTAAGGCACCATTATTGCCAAATTTAACTGACCCTTTATCATATTTATTACTCCCTTCAATATCTTAAAATCTCTTATCATGTTTAAAGAACAGCCACTATTTAGGATCCATGACTTTTCTTTCTCGGAAGCTTTTAAAGCTACTTCCACAACCATAATCGTTTCTCTTCCTCTTCTTCTTTTTTGGCCGAATGTAAGAGCATATGTAAGTGTTCTCCTTTGCACTATTTAATCAGGCAAGAATGTTTGGTCGAATGTGGGAGCAAGTGTGGGTGTTCTCCTTTGCACTCTTTGACTGGGCAATAATGTCAAGCAATCCTCAACAGTATGTCTAGCCTTTTTGTATCTTCCACAGATTTCTCCCAACAACTCAAATTTGTTCCTTAGTGGAATATGACTTCTTTTCACCTAAGACTGTCTCCTTTCTTGATAAAGTCTCCCCCTAGACTTTTGCCTTACATTCCTCTTCATTATAGGTGCATTACTTCAACATGAATTAGCATTATGCCCATACTTACCACATCTCTAGCAAAATCCTTCAAATCTGGATTTTCTTCTTTTATTAAGTCCATGTTTTCTAGCTTCAGCAATTGTTGTTACAACCTTCTCTCCATCTTTGATAACCTGTCTCCTTTCAATAGGAGTCTTTACCACATCTTTCCTAACCCATATTAGCTTAGGTTGGTTTCTTTTTTCCATAACATCATTGTGCTTGCTTTCAGGTAAAAACACAATTTTCTTTTTCTATTTTACCTTCTTACTCGACTTTGCAATATAGCCAAGTTCTTTTTCCCAATGGAATGAGGTCTTTGATTACTTAGACACTCATCCAACTTCTTGGTAGCATCCTCCTTGATGGCATTGGCTAAAGATAACTTTCTTTATGCTTCCTCAATTTAGACTCAGCTTTGTGGAGCTTGGCTTGCAAAATCAGCACCTCTTGCTCTTGTGCAATCACCTTAGTACCAAAATCTTCATATATCTTGCCTTGATATACTTTAAGTATGATCAATTCCTCAATTCTCTTTAAGTATTCTTTTTTTTTTTCACTCCTTAAACACTTGTGGAAGGATTACTCCTTAATCACTTACAATGATCCCCTAATCAAAGAGTTGATCTCTCGATTACTCAATGGATTGATCTCCTGATCGCTCTAAAGGTATCTCAACCTTTTTTAACAAATTTATGAAAACGTTTATGACTAACACTTTCCTGAGAATGATCACGTAATGTGCATAAGTTGTTAGTACAGAACATGGATCTTCTCCTTCCTTTGGTACCAGTATTGTCTCACCTACTGCCTTGATAGGTTCTCTTCCCTTGTTATTGGTGCTACCTCACCTATTGCCTTGGCAAGTTGCCTCACCTATTTCCTTAGCAAGTTCTCTTCCCCTGCTACTGGTGCTGCCTGCCTTCCTGT
Source organism: Ceriops decandra (assembly GCA_020615895.1). Classification (NCBI taxonomy): domain Eukaryota; kingdom Viridiplantae; phylum Streptophyta; class Magnoliopsida; order Malpighiales; family Rhizophoraceae; genus Ceriops; species Ceriops decandra. The sequence continues at coordinate 5,742,338 of JAHLGO010021096.1, read as the reverse complement.
TAGGGCACGTTTCCTCCTTTATTACTACAAGCTGTCAGACTTGTTGTTGGGACACATTTTCTCCTTTGTTGATGCAAGCTACCAAACTTGTTGCCAAGGCAAGTTTTCTCCTCTTACTGCTAGTTGTGTTTCTTTCCTTGTTGTTGGGACACACTACTTGTTGTGTTTGTTACTGATTATGCCTGCAAGTTGCAATTGCTGGTTATGCTTGCAAATATTGCTACCTGCACTTGCTAGTATTACTGCTACAATTTGCAATTATTGTTAGTTTGCCTACTCCTATTGCTGGAGCTTGCTGTTGTTGCTGCAATCTGCAATTGTCGGTTGTTTGCTTGCACCTGTTAGTGCTACAATATGTGTTGCTAGTGTTATGGGCTACTGTTGGTGTTGCAATTGCTAGTATTGCTTGTTGGACTTGCTGCTAATGCTAAAATTGCTGGTATTACTAAATGTGCTATTGGTTATGCCTACTACAGGTTGCTAGTTTCTTTACTGCAATTGCAAGATTCCTTGGGAGGCTACTGTAACTCTTTCTCCCTTTGGCTTGGCCAGCTACTGCCTTGTTCTTTCTTTGGTGTGGCTGCTACATACCTTCTTTTTTAGTTTAATGTAGCTGTTGTACGCCCTCTCCTTTGGTTTTGTGTGGTTGCTACACAATTTCTCCTCTGGTTTGGTGTGGATATTACCAGGCCTCTCCTATGGTTTCGTATGGCTGCTACACATCTTTCTCTCCTTGGTGTGACTGTTACATGTCTCCTTTACTGGTTTAGTATGGTTGCTAGCTGCTACACCTTCTCTAGTTGGTGTGGCTGCCTCCTTTTTTGGTGGTTACTATTACCTCTTCTTTGGCCGTTTGCTGTTGCTACAATCTACTTGGTTGGCTACTACACCTCTTTTGGCCGACTATACCTCTTCTTGGCTATAACTTTCTTGGTCGATTGCTAATGCATCTTCCTTAGTTGCTGCCTCTTTTGCCTTGGCTGGTCACTCTCTCCTTTGGTGGCTACCTTTCTCTTTACTGTTCACCTCTCCTTAGCTTTTAGGTTTGCTATTCTCTTTTAATGTAACACATACACACGTCTTGCAAGGTGCATAAGGTTATTTATAAAGCCTTGAAATTAGGGTTGCACATTTATCAATGACCAGCATTGATTCCCAAAGGTTGCTCTACAATCAACAGCCAAATTTGATTCTTAAAATTTAAGGTCAATGGTCAACATTGACTTCTAAAATTTAAAGTCAATGGTCAAGGGTTAGTGGCCAGTTTTGACCTCTAAAATTTAGGGTTAACAATCAACATTGACTTATTGACTTTAGGGTTAACCTGCCATCAACAGTTTTACCCGATGACCTCTCAGCATCTCAACAGCATTCATAACATTAAATCAACACATATAACTGTATGAGATGTTGTTGACAACAAATCCAACATTAGTCATCAAAAATTGGCTCAATATGAGGTTAATGAATCAGGTCTTATGTGAAACACTTGCATGTTGTATTCAATGTGTTAAAAGACAACCAACTATATACTAATCTCAAAAAGTGTACATTTTGTATGGAATCTATTATGTTTCTTGTCTATATTGTTAGTTCACAAGGTACTAGTATGGATGGTGTTCATTTTTGATAGCTAATGTTTTATTTGTTGTCAACACCATCTCACACGATTATGTGTGTTAATTTAATGTTATGAATGCCGTTAAGATGTAGTGAGGTCATTGGGAAAAATCGATGATGATAGGTTAACTTTGGCATTAATGAGTCAATGTTGACCGTGACCCTAAATTTTAGAAGTCAAAATTGACCATCGACCTTAAATTTTAGGAAGTCAATGTTGACCATTGACCCTAAATTTTAGAAGTCAAATCTAGTCGTTAATTGTAGGGCAACATATGGGAATTAACGATGATCATTGATGATCATGTACCCCTAGGTGTCTTGCAAAAAGAAAATAAGGGGCTGCAAAAAATTGAGTGAATAGCAAAGGCAAGGCATCTGGCCTAGGAGAGTGCAAAAACCACCAAGGAGAGGTAGTAAGGTAGCTAGCCAAGAAGAGTGTGTTAATCACTAAGGAGAAGTAACAAGGTGCATCCAGCCAAAAATAAAAGAAAGAGAGCAAGGTAGCCGACCATCCACACTAGCAAACCCTCACCAAGATAGCCACCGCACTAACAAGCCCTTACAAAGGTGACAGCAGCAACTAACCACCATACCAACACATCTAGGAGGCTTTCCAGTAGACCAACAACACATTCTTGTAGGTCTAAGAGGGTATACCAATAGTAGCAGATGTCCCTGCATGTCCATGAGGGTATACCAATAGTATTTGTAACATGTCTAGGAGACTTCCCAGTAGCAGTAGCACATCCAGGAGGCTTCCCTACACTAGTAGCATATCTAAGAGACTTCCTAGTAGTAGTAGCACGTCCAAGAGGCTTCCCTACACCAATAGCTCATCTAGAGACTTCCCAGCAATAGCAGCATGTCTAGGAGGCTTTCCTGCACTAGTAGCACATCCAAGATGCTTCCCAGTAGCAACAGCACATCCAAAAGGATATACCCACACTAGCAAACACCATCAAGGCAGCAGCCACACTAGTAAACACCACTAAGGCAACAACCACACCAATTAACACCACCAAGGTGGTAGCTGTACCAGTAAACATCACTAAGATAGTAGCTACACCAGCAAACCAATAAAGCAGCCAAAGAAGACAAACCAAAAGGAGGCAAAAGTAACATGTAAGTCCAGTAGGAGTTATAGTAGCATAAGGGTCTTGCACTGGCAACTAACGTGTAGCAGCAAGTGGTGCATCAACAAACAGCTGTAGTGCGTAGGGATAGCAGCAGCAGCGTGAGAAAATAGCTACAACACCTAGGGATAGTGGCAGTGGCATGAGAAAATAGCTACAACCCACAAGGATAGTAGCAACAGCAAGAGAAAATAGCTACAATGCGGGAGGATAGTGGCAGCAGCAAGAGAAAATAGCTACAACGCATGGGGATACCAGTAGCGGCGCAAGTAAATAGCAGTAGCGCACTTGGATAGTAGGAACAGATCGTGTGGACAGTGGAGTGCATGCAGACTATAGTAGTAACACAAGTGGACAGTAATAGCTACACATGCAAATAGCAAAAGCGGTGTGTGTGGAGTGCGTGCAAACAACATTAACAGTTTGTGTGGACAGCATTAGCAGTGTGCATGGACAGCAGCAACAGTTTGTGTGGACAGCATTAGCAGCACGTATGGACAACAGCAGCAGCATATGCGGACAGCATTAGTACCATGTACGGATAGTAGGAGCAATGTACATGAATAGTAGCAACAATGCGTGCGGACAACACTAATAGTGCGCATAGATAGCAAAGACAATGCGTACAAACAGAATTAGCATTGTGTGCAGCGCCGGCAAAAGGTGAGACAACACTGGTAGCAAAGGAGGGAGAAGACCCATATTTTGCTTTAAAAATCTGTACACATTGAGTGATTATTCTCTAGGAAAGGTTTTACCATAAACTCTTGATAAATTTATTGAAAAAAAATGGTGGGATATCCTTTGACTGATCGAGAGATCATTATAAGTGGTTAAGGAGTAATTCTTCCACAACCGAATTGTATCCCTTGATAACAAAAGTGGATTATGTGATTTAGGAGTGATCCTATCACACTATGGACATAGCTCACATATTATGGGTGAACCACGTAAAAATTGTCATGTGTGCTTGGGTGCTTGCACATTAATTTATATTCATACAATCACACTTACATAAAAAAGAAAAAAAATTGGATCATCGACTCTAACAAGTTGCAAAGGTTAAATCCAAATTGATTTGTAAAAAGAGTATATCTCACACTAATTCACCCTTCTCTCAGTGTGAGACTTAAAACAATCTTCATCAGAAGAGGAAAGGTAAAGGCAATAAGGGACTGGCATATACCTAAGAATACAAATGAGGTAAGAAGCTTTCATGGTTTAGTAAGTTTTATCAAAGGTTTGTTAAAGATTTTAGTTCCATTGTTGCACCTTTAATTGAACTTGTTAAAAAGAACATTGTTTTTAAGTGCGATGATGTGTATGATCAGGCTTTCAATACTTTGAAAGAAATGCTTACTAATACACCTTTGTTATACTTGCTTAACTTTAATAAAGTTTTTGAGGTAGAATGTGATGCATCTAGAATAGGAATAGGGGTTATTTTAATGTAAGATTTCAAATCGATTGCTTATTTTAGTGAAAAGCTACATAGGGTACCTTAAATTATCCCACTTATGATAAGAAATTTTATGCATTGGTACGAACTCTTCAAACATGGCAACATTATTTGTGGCGGAGGGATTTCATCATTCATTTAGATCAAGAGAGCTTAAAGTTCTTGAAATCCTAAGGTAAGCTTAATAAGAGACATGCTAAGTGGTTGGAGTTCATAAAAACATTTCCTTATGTGATTAAGTACAAACATTAAAAGGAAAATGTTATTGTTGATGCATTGTCTAGGAGGTACACATTATTTACTTCTTTGCAAACTATGTTACTTGGTTTTGAATTGCTTAAGGACTTGTATGTAATGATTCTAATTTTGGCCAAGTATGGAATGTATGTGATAATTGTGCATTTGGTGACTTTTATAGGCATAAAGGGTTCCTGTTTAATAGGGATAAATTATATGTACCTATTTATTCTATTCGTGAGTTACATGTTAGGGAAACTCATGAGTGTAGTTTGATGGGGCACTTTGATGTGTAGAAGACTCTAGATATATTGCATAAGCATTTTTATTGGCCTAATATGAATTATGATGTGCATTCCATTTGTGATAAGTGCATTACATGTAGGCAAGGAAAGGTTAAAGTTAAAATCGCATGGCTTGTATACACCTTTACCTATGCCTAACCAACCTTGGACTGATATTTCTATTGACTTCATCTTAGGATTGCTAAGATCTCAGTGTTGCCTCATTTGCTGCCTAGGCAGGATCTCTCCCTTCTATTGCCAATGTTGCCCCTTACTGCCTTGGCAAATTCTCTCCTCCTGTTATTAGTTTTGCCTCTCCTACTATGGTAGGTTGCCGTCACTGTTGCTGCAAGCTACTGGACTTGCTGTCGGGGCACGCTTTCTTCTCTGCCATTGTAAGCTACTGGACCTATTGTCAGAAATGTTTTCTCCTTTGTTGCTACAAGCTACCAAACTTGTTGTTGAGGCACACTTTCTCCTCTATTGCTACAAGCTATCAGACTTGCTATTGGAACATGTTCTCTCTTCAACTGCTACAAGTTGTCAAACTTGCTACATGGGCACGCTTTCTCCTTTGCTATTACAAGCCACTGAACTTGCTTTCAGGACACATTTTCTCCTCAGCTACTGCAAGATGCCAGACCTATTGTTAGGACACACTCTTCTCAGCTGCTATAAGTTGTCAATCCTGTTGCTATTGCTGTATGCATGTGCTACCATTGCTATCTACACATGGTGCTATCATTGCCTATATGTTCTATTTTTGCTATTCACACATTCTACTATCGCTCCATGCATGTTCTACTTTTGCTACTTGCACATGTACGGGCTGCTATTGCTATATGTATGTTCTACTTTTACTGTCTGCACGTGTACGGGATGCTATAGCTATCTACACATTTTGTTGTGCTGCCTACACATGCACGAGTTGCTATTGTTGCCTACATAGGCTGATTAAGCTTATTGTTGCTCTTGCTAATGAGGACCATTGTAGGTCTCACATTGAGAGGGAGGTGAATCAATGTGAGATATCTTCTTTTTACAAATTGATACGGATTTTAACTTATGTGGTTTGTTAGAACTGATGATCCAATTTTTAATTTTCTTCTTTAAGCAAGCACGACCGTACGAATAAAAATAAATGCACAAGCACCAAAGAACACATAACAATTTTTATGTGGTTCACCCACAATGTGTGAGTTACGTCCATGATGTGATAGGATCCCTCCTAAATCATACAATCCACTTTTGTTATCAAGGGATACAGTTTGGTTATGGAAGGATCACTCCTTAACCACTTATAATGATCTCTCAATCACTCTAAGGGTATCTTACCTTGTTGTTCAAAAAATTGTCAAGAATTTATGGAAAAACCTTTCCTGGAGAACAATCACTCAATGTGTACAAATTGATGAAGCAGAATATGATTTTTCTCTTTCATTTGCAGGTGGTGTTGTCTTATCTGCTGCTAGTGTTGCTTCACCTGCTACTGGTGCTCCTTCACCTACTGCCTTAGAAGGATCTCTCCTCTCTCATTTGTCACGTTTTCTCCTTGGTTGCTTCAAGCTGCTAGACTCACTGCTAGACACGCTTTCTCCTTTTGCTACTACAAGCTACCGAACGTGCTATTGGGCACACTTTCTCCTTGGTTGTTGCAAGCTGCTGGGCACACTTTCTCCTCAATTACTACAAGTTGTTGGACTTGCTACCAAGCACTCTTTCTCCTTTGTTGCTACAAGCTATTGGACATGTTGTCGGGTATGTTTCCTCCTCTATTGCTGCAAGCTACCTGACCTTTTGCTGGGCACACTTTCTTTTCTTGCTACAGCAAGCTACTAGACCTGTTGCTATTGCTGCTTGCACGCACTGTTGTCACTGCCGGCACACATTGTTATTGCTGTCCGCACACACTGCTAATGCTTTTTGAATGTGCTACCACTGCTGTCCATACACACTGCCACTGCTGTCTGCACCCATTGCTAATGTTGCCCGCATGCATTGCTAATGCTATCAGTACATGGTGCCACTACTGTCTGTGCGTGCTGCCACTGTTGTATGTGCACATTGTTAATGTTGTCTATATGCGCTGTTGTTGCTGTCCACGCGCACTGTTAATGTTGTCCGTCCATGCTGCTACTGTTGTACGTGCACACTATTAATGCTGTCCATACGCACTGCTGCTGTCCACGCATGCTGTTAATGCTGTCCGTACACACTGTCATTGTGCCTACTGTCTGCGCGCACTGCTCCTGCTATCCATAAGTGTTGCTGTGCCTATTGTCTGCTTACACTACTGCTGCTGTCCTCACACATTGCAGCTATTGTCTGCAAGTGCTGTGCCTGCTATCCGCACCCGTTGTGCCTATTGTCCGCACTCATTACTCCTACTGGCCTTGTGCTTGTTGTCTGCTCACACCACTGTTGCTGTCTACACTCACTGCAGCTGCTGTCTGCAAGTGCTACACCTGCTGTTTGCACAAGCTATTCCTGCTGTACACACCTACTACTCCTGTTGTCTACAGGCACTGCTACTGTCTGCACACATTAATGCTTATGTATGCACACACTGCACTTGCTGTTCGTTCACACCTTTGCTTGCATTGCTGCTATCTGCTTGTGCGACTGCTACTGTCTACACACACTGCAGTTATTGTTATCCATGCATGCTGCAGTTTTCTACTCGTGCCACTGCTGTTATCCACGTGTGCTGCTACTATTTGCTCACACCATTGCTACTATCACTACACGCTATTGCTATTTTATCATGCCACTGCTACTCTCCCTGTCTGTTGCAGCAGTTTTCTTGTGCCACTGTTGTTCTCCCCACGTGTTGCAGCTGTTTCTCGTGCCTTTACTACTCTCCCCACGTGTTGTAGCTATTTTCTCATGCCTCTGCTGCTCTCCCCGCATGTTGTAGCTGTCTTCTCGCTTCACTGCTGCTCTCCCCACGCATTGCAGCTATTTTCTCACGCCTTTGCTGCTCTCCTTGCACATTGCAGCTGTTTTCTCACACCTCTGCTGCTATCCCTATGTGTTGTAGCTATTTTCTCACACCTTTGCTGCTCTCCCTGTGCGTTGCAGCTATTTTCTCTCACCTCTGCTACTCTACCACTTGTTAGCTGCTGCTCCACGTCCTGCCTTCTGTTGCTCTCTCCTTGGCTAGTTGCCTTGCCTACTTTCTTTCTCTCCTTAGTTGACTACCATGCCTTCTCTCCTTGGTGGTTGTTGCACTCTCAGCTGCCTTGCCTTCTTTCTTCCTTTCTTTGGCCAGCTACCTTACCTTCTCTCCTTGGTTTGCTGCATTCTCCTTGGCCAGCTACCTCGCCTTCTTTCCTTGGTGGCTGCTACTTTCTCCTTGGCCAGCTGCCTTGCCTTCTTTCTTCCTCTCCTTGGCCAACTGCCTTGCTTTCTCTCCTTGGTGGCTGTTGCACTCTCCTTGGTCTGCTGCCCTTTGCTCTCTCTCTCCTTCTTGACCAGTTGCACCTTGCTTGGTTGGTGTCTCCTCTTTTTCGTTTGCCTCTTTTTTTTTTCCCTAAGTTTGCTGCTCACCTCTCTCTTTGGCCGGCTCTCTAATTTTCTACAATACACACCCTTCTTACAAGACGCATAGGGGCATTTATAAAACCTTAAGATTAGGACTACACGATCATCAACAGTCATTGTTAATTCCCACATGTTACCCTACAATCAACGACTAGATTTGATTCCTAAAATTTAAGGTCAACGGTCAATTTTGACCCCTAAAATTTAGGGTCATAGTCAACATTGATTCCTCAACGCCAGGGTTGACCTGTCATGACCTCATTACATCTCAACGACATTCATAATATCAAATCAATACATATAACTATATGATATGGTGTTGACAACAAATCCAACATTAGCTATCAAAGAAGGGCTCAACAATTTGCCCTTTTGGATTTATTGGCAACACATTAAATCTAACCATGTGCAACATCCCCTATGAATAGTCATTTAAAGCTCCCCCTAAACCATATATCTCCCTTAACCTAGTTTAACTCCCCTTTTCTGCTTCTCCCTCTTGACATGTTCTTCCCCTTTATCCATCAAGCTACTCCCCCTTTTTATTAATACATACTCTCTTTGGATTTATGCAAAATATCTCCCCCTTTGACAACAAATCCAAAGAAAAATAGAAGAGGGAACGAGAGAGGGGTTAGAGAATACCTTACCCTCTAGGGTATGGTTGAATACTTAAGTTCAGCCTCTTTTGTCAAAATGACCTAATCTTTCATGCCATAACAAATTCTTATCTTTAGTGCTCATGTAGCATGTGTTTTTGCTTTTAGAAACTTGATATAAATTTCCATTTGTTTTTTCACCCTTAGTAAGAACAACATCTCTTAATCTTTTTACTGTATAGCCACTCTTGTTGAAAGTAACTTCATGTCCATTATCACATAACTAGCTAACACTAACAAGATTGTGTTTTAGCCCTTCAACATAAAGCATTTTATTTGATTTTAGCATTTCTGCACCAATTTTAATAGCACAAATACCTTAAATCTTTAAGGCACCATCATTACAAAATCTGACGGACCCTCCATCATATTTTGCTTCTCCCTTTAACATCATGGAGTCTCCTATCATGTGTGAAGAGCAGACACTATCTAGGATCCATGGTTTTTCTTTCTTGGAAGATTTTAAGGCTACTTTTACAACCATAGACGTTTCTCTTCCTTTTCTTCTTTTTTGGCTGAATATGGGAGCATGTGTAGGTGTTCTCCTTTCCACTCTTTGATCGAGCAACAATGGTTGGCATGTTATCCTTTACATTTCTTGACTAGGCAACAATGTCAAGCAATCCTCAGTAATGTGTCCAACCTTTTCACATCTTCCATAGATCTCTCTTAATAAATCAAAATTGTTTCTCAGTGCAATATGACTTCTTTCCACCTAAGACTGTCTCCTTTCTTAACAAAGTTTCCCTCCTAGGCTCTTGCCTCATATTCCTCTTCATTATAGGCTGAATATTCCAACAAGTATTAGCCTTATGCCTATACTTACCACAGCTTTAGCAAAATCCTTTAAACCTGGATTTATTTCTTTTACTAAATCTATGTCTTCTTTCTTTAATAGCTAGTGTGACAACCTTCTCTTTATCTTTAATAGTTTGTCTCTTGTGGATAGGAGTATCCACCACATCTTTCCTAACCCATTTTAACTCGGGTTAGTCTTGCTTCTTCATCACGTCATTGTGCTTGCTTTCGGGTACAAACATAATTTTCTTCTTTTCTTCTACCTTCTCACTTGGCTTCTTAATGTAGCCAACTCCTTTCTTTCCCACGGAATGAGGTCTTTGATTGCTTAGACACTCATCCAACTTTTTGGTAGCATCATCCATGATGGCACTTGCTAATAATGACTCTCCTTTCATTTCCATGGCCTACATAAAGCTTTCTTTATGGTTCTTTAGCTCGAACTCAGCATTGTGAAGCTTAGCTTGCAAAATCAACTCCTTTTGCTCTTATGCAATAACCTTAATGCCAAGATCTTTGTATATCTTGCCTTGTTCAACCTCAAGTACAATCAGCTCCTCAATCCTCTTCAAGTACTCATCCTCTTTTTCTTCAAACTCCCTTCTTTTCACTTAGAAATTAGATTCATCAACAATAGAATTTTCATACAGCTTCTTGAGATGCTTTACCTCTTTTTTCAACATGCTGTTTTTTCGCAAACAAGCTCTCAACTCATTCTTAAGTTGCTGTAATAACTCATCCTCTTCCTCTTCAGTTGATTCCTCTTCACTTAAAGATTGAAGTTCCCAACTTCTTCTTAGGGTTTACTAATTTGTGATACTGAGAAGGGGTTGAATCAGTATCACCACAATTCACAATTTACAGGTAAGTGAACAACTTCAACCTATTCTTAAAAGCGAACTCTTTCTCGAACTTGACTAAGGTGGATCTATTGCTACCTACTAATCACAATAGTCCCTAAAGTCACCTTTCAGACACCTTGCCTAATAGACAATTCAAATGTTCTTGTTTAGGTCTTCGTCAAGTTATGGGTTGGATGATACTTAACTGTGTTCACAACTCAATTCAAATCATAGAACATAAAGCAAATTAAGGACACACGAGATTTACATAATTCCATCAACGTGACGTACATCCACAGTGGTAGGGACTCTTCTTTATCGAGACTATCCACTATACTTGAAAATTTCAGTTACAATGGATGTCTTAATCCTATGCTCCTTTCACCATTGTAATTACTAAGCAAGTACAATACAAAGAGTGTCACTTACTGTGTCTACCCTTCTTCTAGCTTGTCTTGCCTCTGTTGGATTGAAAGGTTGCTCCACTACTGCTTAGAAGTTTACCGCAACGCTCTCTAACCTATCTTGAATAAATCTAGAAATATGTTGAGTTCTTTCTGATGCTTCACTGAATTCCTTCTCTATGTTGTTTCACACAGCTCTTGGTTTCACTATCTCATGGTCTCACCCCTCTCCTTGTCTCACGGCTCGCCTCACCTGTCTGTTTCTCTCTCTCTCTTATTGTCCAACTAGATTTCTCTCTCTTATTGCCCAACCAGATCTATCTCACCATCCAGCTAGATTTTCTCTGTTTTGCCGACTGTCACTCTCTCTCTTTGTCCACCCCTCTTTGGCCGTTCCAGATTTTCTCTCATTTTCCCTTATTTGGTCGTGTTTTCTCTCTCCTTCTCGTTGACTCCTCTATTCTGGCATCGGCTCACTTAGTTGGCCGAATAGGACTTTACCGTTTCACTCTTCTAGTCTACCGTTCAGTCATCTAGCCCCTTTAGTCATCCCTTCTTTTCTCTATTTTGGCCGACCACATTCTTTGTTCAGCCCAGCTGTCTCCTCTCTCTCTCCCTCAACCTTTGTTCTTCGTTCAACCCAACTATCAATCGTCTCCTCTTTCTCTCTTTCTCGACGGTTACTGTTCCCTCGATGGCTACTGTTTACTTGACGGCTACCCTCTGCTCTCTACAGTGTTAGGCCGTTATATACTCCTCCATAAAATCCTAATATAGAGGGCAAATTTACTGTCTTGCCCTTCCATGTGGCTTTTACGTTCTTGTCCCTCTATGTGACTTTTACCTTCTTGCCTTTCCATATGGCTTTACTTTCTTACACACTTAAACCTAGTTGACAATAATTACAACCCATAAAGGCTATAGGAACAACAATCTCCCCTTTTGTAATTATTGGCAACACTCATAAGAAAAGCCACTATGCAGCAGTTTTAACTCCCCCTACATATGCACTCCCCCTATCTTAATAGCTCCCCTTACACTATTGCTTCTCTCCCCCTTTGCCAACCAATTACAAATTTGAAAAACTCACAAAGTAGAGATGGAGGATTCATCTGATTTTTAGGCTTAAGGAGGCATATAGACATACTTATTCTATGCTTTTCAAATAGCCTTGTGGACAGAGATTTATTTAGATCTTATGTAACCTCTTCAACAGATTTAGGTTCAACTTGTGAGAGTAAAGCAGTAGCTCCTACAATTCTTCTTCTTATTGTAACTTTTACTAATAGGTCACCTGTGATCTAATTTTCTTAATGAGCATTGGTCCACATTTTCTTTGGCTTTCTTTCTTGCACAATCTTAGTTGCAATAGGATCTCTTTCTTCATCAATCATATACAAATTTTCAGCTATTCTCTTCCTAGTTGAAATAGTATTGCCTTTTTTACTCTTTACCTAGCAACCTGCTTTTATGAATATTACCTTATGGTCTTCATTGCATAGTTTACTGACAAATGCTAGATTGTATCTGAGCCCTTTAACATGCAGAACATCTTTCAGCTTTCCTCTTCCAATGTTTACTGACCCTTAACCATTGATGTTGAGTGAATCATCATTGCCAAACTTAACTCTGCCTTCTCTTGACTTATTTAGCTTTGACAATTTGCTCTTGTCTCCCGTCATGTGTGAAGTGCATCCATTGTCAAGGATCCACTACTTATCCTTGCAATCAGCCTTTAGTGCAATTTTAGCTATATTAGCCACCTCCCTTTTTGCTCTATATTCCTTCTTTTGAACTAGTTAGAAGATAGCTTTCTCTTTTTTCTTAGCTTTGACTGCACCGCTTGTTTTTATTGTGCTATTGAGTGCCTTCTCTTGCTCAGGGAGAAGTGTCATGCATCTCTTGGCATTATCGCCATCTTGGCTGCACCTTTTGCATTGTTCCAAGTCTACCAATATAGCAAACTTGTTCTTTGAAACCATTGGTTTGGGCTTCTACCAACACTCCTTGTCAATATGTCCTTGCCTTTTACAGTATGTGCAAGAACTCACGAAAAGTGTTCTCCTCTAAATTTTGTATTGTCTCCTCCTGTATGCAGCATCGTATCTTCTTAAGTTAAAGACATATAATGGCCTTCTCCACCAACAGTTACTCACCTTATGACCCCAAACGCCACAATAAATGCAATTACCTTGAAACTGCCTCTTTTGGGGTCTAATCACAGCTTGTCTTCTTTTGTTCATCACTTGCTGTGTAGGCAAAGTAGCTGGCTTCTTTGCTTGTGTGATTTTCATTTCAGCAACCTTCTTCTCTTTCTTTTGTTCAGTCGTAACCTTCTACTTGCTGACTTTCTTTTCTTCCTTCTTGTTTGCCACCCTAGGTTGCTTCTTCAGATCTTCTTTATACTCAGCTATCTTCTTTTGAGTCACAACCTTATCTTTCAACTTCTATGGCACATTCTTATTTTCTTTAGCCAATGCAGCCTCAGATTGCTGCGCTTTCTTTACATTCTTCTCTCCTTCTGTAGAACTTATTTCTCTTATCATTTCAAGCTTCCACAAGTTCTCTTTGCTACTTTTGAGTTGTTGCAAAAGTCTCAGCAACTCTTTCTCCATTTCTTCTTTAAAGCCCTTAAGCCAAGCTCTACTGTAAGGTCTTCACATATTTTGATATGTTAGTCAAATCTTCTCTTAAAGTCAATATGCTTAGCCCTAATTTCATCCTTTTGACTTTCACCTTCCTCAGACTTTGCTTCAACTTGTTTTATATAAGCCTCTAACCTTCTTATGGTTCTACCTTTTCTGATTATCTCCTTTGAAGTTACTTCCAACTTGGCTTCAAGATTTGGTTCTTCTTCATCAACCTCCTCTTCCTCATCAGAGGTTGAACTACCACCTTGAGCTAATGCATAAAGGCATACTCATCTGATGAGTCTTCATCTTCCTCCTCATCAACTTCTTTTATTTGACTTACATAACTCTTGAATGAGCCCCTCTTCTTCTTTTATAGGTTGGCGATGCTAGACTTCTTTGATTTGAATGATGGTTGATGAGAACCATAAAGATGATGGGTGGAAGGCTTCAATGGTTGTAAGAGATCCATTGCACATTCCAGAAGGCCCAATAACACGAGCTAGAGAAAAAAAATTAAAAAAGCACTAAATGGGCCGATTCAGGACATTCAGGCCAACCCAACTTCAAATGGTGTGAATTCAAGTTTGACAAGGAGTCCAGACATAATTAATATAATTAGAATACTTAATAGGTCAAAATAAGTAATAGCATTTCTTCCTAAATAAGAATTTATTATTTATGTTGGAATTTTTCCACAATTAGGAATTCTTCCAAAATAAGGATTTGTCCTAAGTAGGAATTTGTGCCTCTTTAGGATTGCTATCTTAGCCTATAAATAGGCACCTCTTGTAAGCTCTGAAGTCAGACAACTTTGAGTCAAATAGAAAGTAAGGGTTTTTTCCTCTCGATTCTTTTAAGGACTAAGGAACTTATCAAGAAGTATTTCTTCTTGTGGTGTTCTAATTGACTTATCACTCCCAATTCCTTTCTTTTCTAGAGTGTGGCATCCATATCCTTCTTAAATGCTCTAGGTTCATGTTCCTTTGAAGGGTGGGTTTAAGGTTTGTGATATTAAACCCTGGTTTAGCTTTCCTAGTTGTTTTTTGATTCATTGTGTGCGTTGGGTCCTTAAGCCACGTCTTTTTGGGGTTTTCCGCATTAGTTGGTATCAGAACCAGGTTCTAAATCAGGTCGAATCCACTCACTCTTCAATTTTCTATCTTTGATTTATTTATTGTTGTTTAGTTTATCTATTATATGCATTATCATTCAAATGCACAAATCTATTTATTTGCAATCATTATCTCTTTGCTTGTTTGTTTAAAGCTCATAAACATACTAATTTTAATTCCAATTGGTATGTCTAAATATCCTAATATCGTTTTGTATTAAGAAAAAGAAAAAAAATGAAAAAAAAAAAGAACAAAAGAAAGAAAACATCAAATTCAAAGTTATTGATAAGGTTAACAGTTTGGTCATATTAGCCACAATAATAATAAAGTTTTCTTGTTCAACTCGAATTCTACCATCTGTTTTCCTAGTTTGTTACCCAAGTTTTCCTCTAGATTATATTACCCCTATCCTAATTTTTGTGAGTCTAGTTCATTAAATCTATTTATGTTGACATCCTTTTTCCCTTGATTCTTTGTTCTCCAATTTGTTCAATTCTACGCCATTTAGCTTATTCTGTTCAAAATCAATACCCTTGATTTATGTTGTTTAGTTCTTTATAGAGCTGAAAGGAAAAATCTGAGTGGTAAAAGGTAAGAGTGAAAGTTCATATAAAGAAAAGAAACCATAAAGAGTGTAAACACGAGGGATTGTGACATTATATTTTGAGTGATACACTTGAGGGAGTGTTTTGTGAGGTATCCCATTTGTTTTGTGCAAAAGTCAGACTATGACGTCCAAAGACAAAGGTGTAGCTAAAGAGGGAGCTGGTGATGTGTCCTTCATCATCAAAGCTATGCAACAACAATTTGAGCGCATGAATACCAGATTTGATGATATGAGGGAAAGGATGGAGAGCAAGCTAATACAATAGCAGAGTTGCAAAGGAGACATGAGGAATATGAGGCTCCCAAAGCAAGAAGGCAGTTGACACGTGCCTATGACCATGAAGATGATGTAGAAGATGATGAATTTGACGATCAAACTACGATGGTTAGAACCGGTAACAATATAATGGATCGAAGAGAATTTGGGAGACAAGGCACCTACGACCATAATTTGGGTAGTATTAAAATGACAATTCCTTCATTCCAAGGTAAGAATGATCCTGATGCATACCTAGAATGGGAAAAGAAGGTTGAATTGGTTTTTGATTACCACAACTATTTTGAGGAGAAAAAGGTAAAGCTTGCTGCCATTGAATTTACTGATTATGCTATTATTTGGTGGGATCAACTTGTTTTGACTAGGAGAAGGAATTATGAGTGTCCTATTGATACATGGGAGGAGATGAAGGCTATCATAAGGAGGAGGTTTGTCCCTAATCACTATTACAGGGAGTTGTACCAAAGGCTGCAAAGGCTCACTCAGGGCACCAAAAGTGTGGAGGACTACCACAAGAAGATGGAGATTACCATGATTCAGGCCAATGTAGAAGAAGATAGAGAGGCAACCAAGGCTCGATTTCTGCAAGGGCTAAATAAGGACATAGCAAATGTGGTTGAATTGCAGCACTATGTGGAATTAGAAGACATGGTACACATGGCCATGAAAGTTGAAAGGCAACTTAAATGAAAGGGCTCCACACAGGTTGGGCAGAATTCAGGTTCTACCTCATCGTTGAAGCCAAATTGGAGTAAAAGGGACGAGATGGCCAATTTCAAGTCGAGAGCCGAGCTACCCAAGCACAAGAATATGGGTTCTAGCAAAGAGACAGGTAAATTTGAATCCCAACCGAGTAGAAATAGAGATGTTAATTGTTTTTAAGTGTTTGGGCAAGGGTCATATTGCATCTCAATGTCCAAATAAGCATGCAATGATCCTGAGAAGTAACGGTGATGTTGAAACTAAAAGTGAATCAGATGATGATTCTATGCCACCATCAGAGGGTGAATGTGATGGAGAGGAGTATCCAATTAATGGAGTAGCTCTCGTTACAAGGCAAACATTGAATGTGCAAGCAAAAGAAGAAAATGAGGTGCAACGAGATAACATCTTTCAGACAAGGTGTTTCATTAAAGATAAGGTATGTAGTATGATTATTGATGGTGGGAGTTGCACTAACGTTGCTAGCACAACTATGGTTGAGAAGCTAGATTTACCTACTATAACACATCCTAGACCATATAAACTTCAGTGGTTGAATGACAGTGGTGAAGTGAAGGTAAATCAGCAAGTGCTCATATCATTTTCTATCGGAAGGTACCATGATGAAGTTTTATGTGATGTTTTACCTATGCATGCGAACATATTCTATTAGGAAGACCACAGCAATTTGATAGGCGAGTTATGCATGATGGCTTCAAGAATTGATATTCCTTTGTAATGAACGGAAAACCTGTCATTCTTGTACCATTATCACCTCAACAAGCCCTTTGTTGACATGGGATGCGTGTTACTCAGTCGGGTTTTCAATATGTTGTCACACCTTTTCATGCAATTTTTTTATCATGTCCGCCATGCGTTCCCCATCTAAGTTGGCATACGCATTGACATGTATAGGTACCAAATCCAAAGGAGTCAATAGATTAAAACCACATACGATTTCAAAGGGAGAGTAACTAGTAGTAGAATGAACACTCCTATTATACACAAACTCAACATATGGTAAACAATCTTCCCATGCTTTCAAATTTGTTCGAATAATAGCATGCAAAAGAGTAGAAAGAGTTCGATTAACTAGCTCAGTCTGCCCATCAGTTTGTGGATGACAAGTAGTTGAAAACAATAGCTTAGTACCTAACTTACCCCACAAAGTCTTCCAGAAGTAGCTTAAGAACTTTGTATCTCGATCTGAGACAATGCTTCGTGGCATGCCATGCAACGTACTACTTCTCTAAAGAATAAGTCAGTCACGTTGTTTGCATCATCAGTTTTATAACATGGGATAAAGTGTGCCATCTTTGAAAATCTATCAACAACAACAAATATAGAATTCCTACCCTTTTTTGTTCATGGTAATCCTAGTACAAAGTCCATAGATAAATCAACCCAAGGATGGTTAGGCATGGGTAGAGGGGTATACAAGCCATGAGGTAAAACTCTAGATTTAGCTTGTTTGTATGTTATGCATTTCGCACATATCTGCTCAACATCTCGTTTCATTCGTGGCCAAAAAAAAAATGTTCATTTAGGATATCTAGGGTTTTCCTAACTCTGAAATGACCCATTAGACCACCCTCATGAGCTTCTTTTACAACCAACTCCCTCAAAGAACTCATAAGCATGCATAAACAATTTTCCCTAAATAAGAAACCCTTATGCCTATAAAACTTCTCAAAGGCTGACACCTCACATGCTCTATACACATTAGCAAAGTCAGGATTATTCATATATAAATCCTTAATGTGTTCAAATCTGAATAAGTTTGTAGTAAGTGAAGAGATAAGGGCGTACCTACGAGATAATGCATCAGCTACCACATTTTCCTTACCTCTTTTATATTGGATGATGTAAGGAAAGGTCTCAATAAATTCAACCCACTTAGCATGTCTTTTGTTCAACTTTCCTTATCCCTTCAAGTGCTTTAAAGACTCGTGGTCAGTATGGATGACAAACTCTTTAGGCCAAAGGTAATGTTGCCATGTCTCCAAAGCTCGTACCAATGCATACATCTCTTTATCATAAGTAGGATAATTAAGGCTTGCTCCAATTAACTTTTCACTAAAGTAAGCAATTGGGCGCCTTTCCTGCATCAAAACAGCTCCAATGCCAATACCTGAAGCATCACACTTAATCTCAAAAGCTTTTGCAAAGTTAGGTAAAGCAAGTAAGGGTGCAGAACTTAATTTTTCCTTGATGCAATTAAAAGCTTTGTCTTGGTCACTACCCCACCTAAAACTTATGTTCTTTTTGATAAGCTCAGTGAGTGGTGCGGCAATGGTGCTAAAGTCTTTAACAAAGCATCTATAGAAACTAACTAAACCATGAAAGCTACGCACGTCACTAGTTGACTTAGGTGTAAGCCAATCACGAATTGCCTTAACTTTTTCCTTGTCAACTTCAACACCTTTAGCACTGACAACATAGCCAAGAAATGTGATCTGATCAGTACAAAAGGAATATTTATGTAAGTTAGCATACAATTTCTCAGAACGTAAAACACTTACAACGAAATGTAAATGATCAAGATGATCTTCTAGGGTTTTACTATAGACCAAGATATCATCAAAATACACAACTACAAATTTACCAATGAATGCATGTAAGACATGATTCATTAATCGCATAAAAGTGCTTGGTGCATTAGTGAGACCAAATGGCATAACTAGCCACTCATACAAACCATACTTAGTTTTGAAAGTTATTTTCCACTCATCTCCCTCTCTCATCCTAATCTGATGATATCCACTTTTCAAATCAATTTTAGAAAAGACACATGACCCATGCAATTCATCTAACATTTCATCTAATCTTGGTATGGGGTGATGATACTTTATAGTGATTTTGTTGATTGCTTGACAGTCAACACACATCCTCCAAGTCCCATCTTTTTTTGGAGCAAGTAGGACAGGAACAGCACATGGACTCATGCTTT
>JAHLGO010021096.1:5687040-5706120 GCA_020615895.1 Ceriops decandra | reverse complement strand
AGGATTGACTTGCCATTAATGGTTTTGCCAATGACCTCTCTGCATCTTAATGGTATTCATAACATCAAATCAATACAATAACTATATAAGATGGTGTTGACAACAAATCCAACTTTAGCCATAAAAAATGGGCTCAACAAAAGGGATTTCTTCATTTTTGTCCAAAATCATGGCAACTTTTTGTTTCCTTTTCCTAAGTTTCTCTAAATATTCCAAGGTATAATATTTTCCACTTCATGTCATGCCCCTAACTTTTATGATGTTAAATGTAGCCGTATGTGCTACTTTTGGTGCTAATACTTGATTTTAGGAATTTACTTAACAACCATAGTCCCAATAGTTTGTCTTTCCATTCTAATAATGAAATGTATGATGAATGGGTATAGCCTAAATAGTTAATGAAAATATTTTTATTGGTGTTGGATTCCTTTGGTAGTGAGATGATGAACATTTTCAAGCCCATTACTTCAACTTCTGCCATTCTAATTTCCAAGGAACTAATACTAAACTTTAGATAAACTTATGTAATTTTCAATCTAGTTTATGGTTTTGTGATCAAGTGGGTTAGTGTTAACATTAGGCTTCCTTTTTGCTTATGAAAAATTGATCCCTCCATCATCTTTTAATTCTTTAACTTTCTGTTTGAAAGTCCAACAATTATTAATAGAATGTCTAATTTATCCATCATCATAATTACACTTAGTATTAGCATTATGCCAATTTGGGTATGATAGCTTTAATTAATCCTTTGTAATGACAGTTACTAATTTTTTTTAATGAGTCACACCAACTACTCTAAAAATGGCATTAATATAAGATCAAATTTTCTTCTTTCTTGTCTTTTGTGTTTGTTTAATTCCTTAAGGGTGTTGGCACATGAGCATTCAATTGAAAGAGTTGCAACTGAGGGTTTGGTATGCAAAATATGCAACTACATTATGTAGCTAATAAGATTGTTAAGGGTTTAACTGCCCCTAAGTGTTATCAAAAGGTGAATAAGAAGGGCATAGTCTTGCCCAATTGTCATATTCAGTCACTAAGACTTCCCTTTCCTTTCTTTTTTTGTTTATACCAATTTTCTTGGATATTATGGAATCAGTTGAAGCATTAGTGATTTTTCCCTTTCAAATACCCTTGTAAATTCTTTCACCTGTAGTTACCATATATGCAAAGGTTTACAAATCAATGAAAGTAAATTTTGTTAAAATGAGAGTGACATTAGATAAATAACTTGTAACAATTCTAAAATTTTCTGATAACTTAATTTCAATTCTAGTAATCATAAGGCAAAACTTATTGTCTAGAACTTTGAATGAATTGGCTTCTAATTTTGTGGATTAAACTATATTCTCTTTTAATTAAGTGAAAACATGAATTTTATACCTAATTATTTATGTATAAATATAATCATGTTTTATATTTAATATCTAAGAATGGCAACGAAATTAAGTGGGGCGAGGGATAACAATCCTCATCCTTGTCATTGATTTTAAGTCTCATCCTCATCCTTGTCCTTGATAGGCCTCATCCTTGACAATAAGACATACTTCTTCTAAGAAATAGGGTTTATTTTACTCTACTTTAAAGAATTTTCCGTGATAATAAAAGTTAACAATAATTTTACTAAAGTGTTAGTTTATGTTAAACTTTAGAATATTAAATTCACTTTTATCAAAGGATGGATATTAACTTCTTTAGATTAGACTCTAGAATCATAAGAAATACTAGATATTTTTGGAAAATAAGCAAGAATCAAGAAAAAAGTATATGTGATCAAATAACTTAAAATGACAAAAGATCATTAAAAAGGATTAACAATTTTTTGATTTATATAAAGAAATATAACTCTTGAGCTTTAAAAAATGGGTCATTACATGTTCCACTAAATCTTTTATTTTATGTGAAACAAAAATTATAGAGATCAAATAACTAATTAGGACTTACCTTGCCTTAGTTTCTATAAAGAAAAAAAAAAGATCTTTTGAGTATAAAAAAAGTTTTTCTTCATTGTCAATTTACGAATGTGGTAGCAATAAGTTCGATTAGGAAAAAATAGGTTCAAATAAAGTTATAAAATCATTCATATAAAAACTTTTTATCAAAGTATAAAATAGTAAACTATAAGTAGGGTGGGATTGAGGATAGGAACTTTGAATACCATTCTTGTCTCCATTTCCATTAAAAAAAAAAAAAGGCATTAGGAATCTTTATTCAAAATTCTTTAACCCTGTCTCTATTAGAGTGGTATCAAATCGGTCCTTATAGAAATGGATAAAACTATCATATCTAATGATATTATAGTATAATTTAAGAACTTATTTTTTTTCATTAAATATTAATATATGGCTTAAAGCATTATTCCAAACTTTTGCTCATTTGCATACAATGTGTAATTGTGCATTCTTAGTTCCTTTAAAGTTTATATTTTTGGATTGTCATTATTTGCATACTTGAACAATTATTATGGTTACATGTGACCTTTCTTGATTATGACCAATGATAATTGTTTTAGTTTTACACTAACATCCCATTTATTGCATCACAATTTCATTGAATGTTTAGTTTTTTGCTATCTTTGTTGTAGAAAGGTGGGTAAAGCTTTTTATTCACACATATTTTACCTATGTAAAATCAAATTTAAAGTACAAAGCATTCTATAATATTACATTAGTTCACCATCTCGTTAGTTCTTAGTTTATTACAACAAATTTAAAGAAACTCATTGGGAAAATTGTTAAACCTTTAATTAATGCTTATAGCAAGGCCCTCCTAAATTATGTAGTTAATGTATCATAACATTCTTATTCTTAGTAACATATAAGCATAAGAAACGAATTAAAAAAAATTATTATATGGAATGCAAATCATGGCATCATAGGCTAAAGAAACTTTTAAGAAATTGTAAATTCTCTATGTTATACGAGCTTGGTGTGTAAGGATTAACGGTGGAAACAACATTATTTTTATAAAATAAAGTAATAAAAAAAGGAAAATTTACTTTTAATATTTTATTTTTTTCTTTAATAACAATTAACATCTTGTATTCATTAAGTATCATTTAAAAAAATTTGGAATAATTACAAAAATACCATTATAAATGTTATAAAGAGACCAAATTGCTCTTTACTTACTATAATGAATACAAAATCATTTTTGTACTAAAATTGGGTGTTGGATTATGTATTACATTAATTTTTTTTAATGATGATATTGTTGGTTGAAATGTTAACTAAATAATTTTTTATATTTATTTTTTACTTCTTGTTAATTGTTAGAGCTATTTTTTGAAATATTACATAAACTTATTGCAAATTTGGCATATGTGTCTTGTTGTCATTTCCATTAAGTTTGACTAGTGATTATTAGTCATAATATGTGTTTTGTTATATTTCAAAATACATTTTATGAAATGTTACGGAGCATAAAACATAGTATATTAAAGGTAAATTTCCTTAAAAAAAAAAAAAAAAAACCTTTTCAAGTTAAGAAAAGGTTGTGGACATTTATTAGAGGAATGTTAATTCTAAAATTAAGTTTTCAAGTCCTTAAGAAAGATAAATGGCATAAAAATTATATTGTAAGTGGACTATTATACCTTATGGTCAATTCTTAAATGGACTTTTCAAATAACCATAAGATTTGTTTTGATGAAAAAAGAAAGAAGTTTGGTGTGCAAAGTCCAATGGTGCCCATTTCTAATGGTTAAGGAACTTGCTTGATATATTTTGCTTATGACAAAAGTTGGCATATATTTTTATATGCTCTAACATTTTATAACTCTAACAAGAGTTTATAATTAAATGTATAATGTTAAGTTTAGATATATTAGATTTAGATAGAGTTATATTAGAAACAATCACAAATGGGGCAATGGTAGTTAACTTTGTGAAATCAAGTCAAAACAAGATTAATCTTTTAACAAAATAGTTGATAAGAGACTTGATGGACAAGATATCAAGGGAGATGAGTTTAAAGCTCATATAAATTGATCACCAATGATAAAAGATCAACTTGACACTTAACATAATGTTAAGTCTTTTCTTTAATGAGTCAAAACATATTATTAATATAAATAAAACACTAGACTTGGTTATTTCTACTTCAATGTTATAAAGTATTTAGTACTTATAATAATAAGGAGGGGGATAACTTTTAAACTCTTAACAAACGTAAAAATGCTATACAGCAAGGGCAATTGGAATCTACCTATATAAAGGTGAAATGTGGAATGTTCTAATAAGTTAACAACTTAGTTTAAAAACATTCATAAAAATGATATGAATACAAGATATTAAATGTATTAGTCAAATTAATGTTAAGTTATTGTAAAGTCAATTATGTGAAATGTGTATAAATTATCAACATGAATATGTTGTTCAAAACTTATTTATCATATTATTCAGATTTGTTATAACAAACATTTCATTATATAATGGTTTAACAACATGATACCATTATTTATGTATTTGATTTTTAAAGTTGTTGATGATCTATTATATTTTTAATTTTTTAGAAATAATAAATTTTTTTTGTATTTTAAAAATATATATATAAAAAGGAGGTTGCACTTGGTGCATGTCAAACCCGAGTGTATATGGAAATAAGGAAGTTAATAACCACTAACCTACTTATGTCTATTAGTTATTATTATAGTGATTTTTTATAGTTAGTTATGGAATACAATTGAAAAAGGAAAAATAAAAAAGAAAAGGGAGGCATTTATGGTAAGTTTCAAACCCATTACCAAGGACAATAAATAAAAAGTAACAATTGTTAAACTAAAGGTAAATTATTTAGTTGGTATGGTAAACCTTTTTTTTTTTTTTTTAATATTCATAACTCTTAGTTAAAATCCTTTAAAATAAGAAAAGTCAGGTTTACTAAACCATAGGTTTATATACCCTATACTCTAAACCCATAGTTGATTGCACCAATTTTGTCAAATAATCTGCACACAAAAAAATTAGTCTCTTGAAAAATACACCAACTCACAATACTAACGTGCGAATCCATCCTTTAATGGAACAGGATATTATTTCCATCCAGCCTGCAACATGCGGAAAAGTATCAGGATAACCTAAAATAAAGGTCTGACAAAGATTTGGGCATGCAATTCATATCCAGTATTTAATGCCATTCCTCTTAAGTAACAGTCATGTCAAAGCAGTCAAATCGCCTAAATGGATTTTTCTTTTTTATTATTATTATTATTATTATTATTGTAGCCATTAAACGGGTATTATTGAAATAAAATTTATTATTATTGACGGAGGCATTAGTAATTAATTAATAAAATATATACGGCGTACTCTTGTTTGGGGTGGTTTGGGGGGGAGGGGGGGGGTATTATAAGCCGTGTGTGATAATGATTTATGCTTTTGTAGCAAACTTATCCATGGACCCTACTGCCACTACTCTTCACAACGGCTAATTGAGCCAACGTCTCTCCCCTTTCCCCAACCAAGGCCCTGCTGTCCGCCCCCGAGCGTTTGATATTTGTTTATTTGCATTATTATTCCAGAAAAACCAAAGAAAAACTCAGCCACATCTCTTTCTTTTTCTCTCGCTTCCCCTCCCGCTCTTGACACTGTTACCTTGGCTTCTCCTTGCTATTCTGTTTTAAAGGCAGTACAAAATAGGCGAGAAGGTTAAAAATAGACAGTTAAGTACTGTGGGGACAGGACCTATATATTCTTGGTGGCTGTTGGAGCAGCAGCCTATCAACCCTGTCTTAATGGTTCCGTTTTAAGGAAGTGTCTGATATTCTGGAAAGTTGAAGATTTTAGCGGTGAAAAAAATTCTTGAAGCTTGTTCCTTTCATTCACAATTCTGCCTCTGCCACACGCACGCATCTGTTATTTTAACCTGCAAAATGGGTTGCCTCTCATTCCCCGCAAGAGGGAACAATTGGGTGCATGATTGATGCGGTTCAATCCTACGTTTTGACGGCTGACAAAAAAATGGCATCATCTTCCCAAGTCGAGATCGCTTCTTCTTCGCCTTTTGGGTGCGTGCTGAAGGATCGCAACAGGCACAACCGAAGCAGCGGCAGAGATAGCAACGCCAAGGCTGCCGCGGCCGCAGCCACATTCCAGAGGAATCTCAAAGAATTGGTGAGAGACCATCTCCACACCTGCATCTCTGTTTCTTCTCATGAAAATTCACCGAACAATAATAATCCTTCCGACCATCAAAACTTGAGATATCTGACCAATAACAATAACAAAAACATTAATAGCATAGGGGATTCCCCCATGATGAGCAACATCCAGACAAGAAGTCTTGATCGATGGGCCGCCAAGCAGGCTCAAGAAATGGGGTTGACGATCGAAAGGCAGAGTCAGGAAGCAGAGCTATTAATTGCATCAACAAGAACATCGCTATCTACCACAAGTGAGAATTCGCTGAATTCCACGGGCAATTCCTCGGAAAACCACAATCTTGGAGCTTCATCACTTGTGCAGATATGGGAGGCAAGGCTGCATCGATCAGACTCAGCGGCCGCGCACTGTTCGAACAATCTGAACAGCAATCCAAATGCTGGGGCAAGCACTAGCAGGACAACTTCTGATTCTAGCTCCGAGGATAATGCGTCATCCTCGCCCTCCAGACACTCTGATGCAGGTGACTCGACCGCCAATGTGGATTGTGACTCGACAGTGCAGAGTATCCATTCAGCAACGAATTCCAGGAACTCGGTAGACGCAGGAGAGCGGGAGAAAGTTAAAATCACTGACATCATTAGGAAACTGACATCTGATAGAAACGATGAGACTCAAGGGGCTAGGGGTGGCGAATCTCCATTGAGGGAGTTCTGGAATTCTTCTGTTTCTGATCAGGGCCATCAGGCCGGGCAGAGAGGCTGCCTAAGAGATGTAAATTCGCCAAGAATAAGAGGCAGAAAAGCGTTTAATAATTTGCTTCTGAATATGGAGCGAGAAAGGTATAGAGAGCTTGTTTCACTGGCAGAGAGGCAATCGGTTTCGAGGTTCTCCCAGCGTGGCCGAATTCAGGTGAGGTGGCCCTGTTAATTCAGTACAAGAAAATGTTTTGAATGTTTCTTCTTGGTCAATATGGTGCATTGCTCGCACTCATTCGGTGTTATGCTTTATATGCAGTCCATGCTTCGACTAAAATACATGCGGCGGGAGAATGCAATCCAAGATCAGCAGGGGCCACAATTATCTCGACTGAAAAAAGTATCCGATGCTAAACAATCACAAGAAGGGTCCAACATGATACATCTCAGGTATAATTCTGTGGCCCTATTTTAGGTAGTTAATATGAACACGATACCTTATCCAAACAACGCTTTCCATCAAACATTAATGCACAACGTCTTCCCAGTGATATAATAATTAATGGAGTCTTCAGCAATTTTCTCTGAAGAACATAAAATTATGTATTTTCCTGTGTGTTATTGAAGGTTTCATCAATAGCTTTCAACAATTTTAGATGTATAGCTTAGTTGATGCTCTATCAGATAGCTGTCCCATGGAAACTCTAATAAAAGTTGCAAAATCTTGAATTCCAACATAACAATTTTAGTGGTATCACATGCTGGCCACTGGGGATGCATGTAGTGTGTAATCCTATCACCAATCTTTGCCAGTGATTTTTCTGTTCTGACCGGAAATTACATGCAGGGAACGATTTAGCACAGGAGTTGAGCAGGCCACAACAACCCTGATTGATGCGTTTACTCTAAGAAGCCAAACAGCAACTCCAAATAACATCATAAGTACGAGGAACCCCTGCACCAAAAATCATAGGACTGGATACAAACATCATCCTCAAATTTCTGCTGGACTGCAGAATACACCCCATGCAGAGTCGTACACAAACCAAATTTGTACACAGAATTATCATCCAGAATCCTCTGATTCTATGCATCAGAGTATAACGCAGGCGAGAAACTTGCTGTTGCGCACAAGCCAAATCCATGAAGGCAGTCATCGTCAAGAATCTTCTGCTCCTGAGCAGCATAATACACATGTAAATACTTGGCTGCCAAAAATAAAGATGGTCTTTGAAGACACTCATCATCGAGAAACTTCTACTAGTGATCAGGATAGAACACCTCCAGTGGTGGACCCAGGCACACAGACATGCAGCGTTCACAAAGAAATCAGGGCAAATTCAGATGCCGGATGGCAAGAAATAAAACCTGAAGAAACTTTAAGAACAACCTCATCTTCGAATGCCTGGGATGAGAATGAGATGGAAGAGGATTTCAGTGACACACAAGATTTTCAAGCGAACAATTATGACTGGTTTAGTGGTATAGCTCGTCCACGAAGTTATTGGGAAGATCGTAGGCGAGCATGGTACCAAAAGATGCTAAATACTAGCGCAGACAATGATGAGATACGGCAACTACTTGAAAGGTAACCATGTCATTAATCTTTAAGCAATGGTAAATATTAGGACCTTGATTACATGATATGGAAATCTGATCTTCCTCATTTATGGATGCAGAAGAACAGTCTCCACTTTTCTTGCTAGCGACTTCCGAGAGAGAATGGACGAGTTGATGGTGTCACGTGTGCAGACACAGGTCAGTCTCGAAGATGATGAAGAAGTAATTGAAGGCAGTTGCGAAAGAATAGGACAGTTGATTTTGTCCTACTTCCGAAGGCATTTGAAAGCAGCAGCAAGTAGTCAAGGAGGACAAGAAGGAGAGGCAGAAGAAGTGTGTGCAGAAGGAGAACAAGATTTACAAGAAGAAGAAGAAGGAAAAGAAGAAGAAGAAGAAAGCCCAAGAAGTCAATATATTGAGGAAGAAAATCCAGAGAGCCGTCATTATGTTGAAGCTACGGATTATTTTGATCAATCCTCACCATCGATGCATTCTCCAATGCCATTTAGGTCATGGAATTTCAGCAATCAACTCGAAGTTTCTGATGATTATGAACAGGCTTCAACCACACCATCTAGCTCACCACCACCATTTCAAGCTTCCAATAAAGATAAGCAACAATCTTCCTACACAAGTCATCCATCAATTGTAAGTATCTGCTCATTCTTTCCCGTTCAATCTGTCATCACTATTTGGAAAATTTTACAAGTATTCTCCAAAAATGTAACACTGCTGTGCCCGTAGGAAATGGAACTGTTGTATGATTTAAGAGGGCATATGGAGCAACTCCAGCTTGAAATGTTTGAACTCAGGAAATCAGTACAGAGTTGCTTGGATATGCAAGTGAAGTTGCAAAACTCTATGAAACAGGAAAAACATAGGGGTTAGTAGAGAAAGCCATTTCACATTTTCTAATGAACCAAGTGTGTCAATAGAATGATATAATTCTATCTTTAAATGTAATTCTGAACCTTGACACAGCATGCCTCTCTCTTTTTGTGCTAAAGTCTTTATTTTCAAATGCTGGTCTGCAATGACCGTTGCAGTTCATGGGGAAGGAAAGAATTCACTTGACAGAGCACCAACGCGACGCAATTGCTGTATCTGCTACGGAATGCAGGTTGACTCATTTTTCTACAGGTACTTTCCTTTTGCTCCCTCAATCTGAATATTCATTTCCAGTATTCACAATTCATTAACAATGATGATTATGCCCCTCCATTGTGATTATTCAGATGCGGGCACATGTGCACCTGTCTTGGTTGTGCCCATGAGCTGCAATGGAGTAATGGAAAATGTCCAATATGTCGAGCTCCAATACTGGACGTCGTGAGGGCACATATAGATTCATAGATTAACCCCAGATAACGAGTTCTTGCTCCAGAGGGACCTTCACCTTCCTTTGCCCTTGAGATTTTTCTAACCCAAATTGACCATGACTCGGAAGATGGCCATATCTTTTCACTTGTTTGCTTTCGCCTCATTGACACACCATCTAGTTCTTTATTTTATATAATGTAATCAAGTTTTTAATGAGACAAACCATGTTTTCACATTTCTCCAGCAAATGGAGCTTATATATATATATATATATATGACCTTATAGCATAAAAGGATTGATGTATTTGTATATCGTTTGAAAGTCATAATTAAGGCGAACGAATTTGAGAAATTCTACGATTTAGGATCAAGAATTAGTCTTCTATGTCCATAGTTAAGATACAGATATCAAAGGGCACATGAATTTCAAAAATGGTTACGGGGTACAAATTTAAAGAAGCTATAAATATTTGGTTGAGAGAAAATTAATATTTTAAAATGCATAAGCATTTATATCCCTAAAATTGAGAGAGGACTATTTTCACACAAGCATTTATAGCCTAAAAATTAAGGGAAGGATTCCTCATAAAAGAGTGTTTGATTTTTTATTATTACCTTCTTAATTTTCACACACGCATGTGTCATTGTTCAATATATTTCCTATCACAGTTTGTTGAAACGTCATTTTCCTCATTAGAGCTTTAACATCTCGAGATAGAAAAAAGTTACGCCTATGATTGGCCAAAGTTCTTCAGGATGGCAAATTATTCCAAGGGCCACATCTGTTGTCGCTGATCTTTTCCCGCAAAGGCAAGCATATTTGATAAATTCTCCCGTTCAAGATCAAGAACTAGAAATTAATTCTTTTCATAGTTAAGCTATGGACATCAAAGAGTGCACGAATTAGCAGAAAT
The DNA here is from genome assembly GCA_020615895.1 of Ceriops decandra. NCBI lineage: Eukaryota > Viridiplantae > Streptophyta > Magnoliopsida > Malpighiales > Rhizophoraceae > Ceriops > Ceriops decandra. The sequence continues at coordinate 5,695,527 of JAHLGO010021096.1, read as the reverse complement.
TTTAAGAAGCTACCAACGTTTGGCAAGGAGAGAGAGAGAGAGAGAGAAATTTTTGATACAGTACAAGTAGCATAATAAAAAGTTTATATACCTGAGGTTAAAATGAAAACTACAAAGGTTCTACTGTCCTTTTAAATTTCTCTTCTCAATAAACATAACATAGATTCTTTGAAGCGGACCGTTCTCAAATCCATAGAGACGATCCATCAATGTGATGGTAAATTTAAAAAAGTGAAAATAAATCGTGTTCTTTAGTTTATTTGATAGGTATATATATATATATATATATATCTAACAAGACACAGTAGGAAGATTGCTTTAATTGGGCTTGAGATATGTTTTCTTAGTAAACTAACCTTTAAACTATAGATATATATAGTGAGAGAGAGAGAGAGAGAGTCTCCTTTGATCATTAGATGGATTTGTATTGATGATTTTATTGTAAAAAATACTTATAAATAATTTTTCTATTAAAGTTTAATATAAATATATGTGTACGAGATGCAAACTTTTTATATTTTTGGGAATGTCATTTGCATGCTTGAATAATTATTATTGTTAACATAGCTTTTATTAACTAAGTGGTCAAAGAATAAATGTTTTGATTTTATACATGCCTAATAGCAAACCTTATGGTTAGTTTACGTGGTTTTAGATTAAGGCTAAGGATATAGCGAAACAAAAGCAAAAGAAAGTACCGGTCTCGAGTGATTTCATGGTGGCTACAATAATAAAAAAGATATTGACTATGTAGCCACCATGCCTTTTGAAAGCATGGGGACACCTTCATTTTTAGCTCTCAATTTTAGTTAAAAGAGATAAAGGACGATGTAATAGGCAAATCAAATTTTGTTGGAAGTGTCGGGGCCCTAATCTATGAATGGTTACAATTTAACAAAGTGTAGTATATGATTTTGATGAAGATGTACAATTTTATTAATGTGTTATATTATATTTCTAAAATGACTTGCAATTTTATTTAAATATCATGCATATTCTTTAAGTCGTATAATTATATTGAAGGTGTTATATGTAATTTCAAACTTGATTTATAATTTTATTAAAATGTCATATATTAATTAAAATTGAGAGATATTTTTCTTAGTCAAGTAATCTTTAGATTATGATCATTGAATGAATATTTGTTGATAATTTTAAAATAGAAAAACTAATAAATAATTTTGAGTACAATTTTAACAAACATAAATTTATTTAAGAGTTGATTTTAGTAATAAAAATAATAATTAAAGGTGTTTATTTTATTTTGTGAAAACATTTATATGACCTCAACTACAAACAGTAAAGGAAAATTTTACCATAAAAAAGTGACATTTAATTGACAATTTAAAACAATTTTTAAATTTCAAGTAGTCTAATTTTTAATTTTGATAATCCTAAAGCAAAATTTTGTTCGTAGCTCAAATTTTGAAGGTGTATACTTGCAACTTTGTGAAACTTAAAAGGAATTAATCAAGTAAATTATAAATGAATTAATGTATTTATTTTTCTAATTTTGTGAAAACATAAAGTTTTAAGATTCATGATATTGATGAATTATAAATAAATTTATGGTTTACATTTGATATTAAAATATAGTTTAAAAATTTTGTATATTTTCATTAAGGGTTAATATATGTCTTAAAGCATAATTCTAAATTATGTTTAAGTGCACAGGTCACAAATTATTTATATTTTTGGATAATCATTCGTATGTCCGAATAATTGTTACTATTGCACATAACCTTTATAGAATAAGTAGCCTAGGAATAATTTTTTTTTTTTTTTTGATTTGTACACATACATGGTAACAAACTGCATAACAGTTTATACTGTTTTGGATTAAGGTTAGGGTATAAGAAAATGAAAGGAAAAGAAAATACTAATCTTAAATGATTTCATGACAATTACAATAATAAAAAAAAGTTGACTATGTGATCACTCTTTATTGAGGTACGGGGGCATATACATGTATCCCTCAATTTTAATTGTTCATTTTAGTTTTAAAATTTTATTAAAAAAGATTAAGAAAAAGGACATGATAGGCAAATCAAATTTTTTTTATAAGTGTAATATCCAATTTATAGGTGTTTGCAACTTGATAAAGTGTAGTATATAATTTTAAAGGAGACATAATTTTATTAAAGTATTCATATTATATTTTTAAAATGTTCTATAATTTTATTTAAGTATCAAGTATAATTTCTAAATTGTCACATATAATTGTAAAGTTGGCATATAATTTTATTAAAATGTTATATTAAATTTATAAAGTGTTTTTTTAATTTTATTATATAATATTTAAATTATTTTCTTATAATTTTATTAAAGTGTGTTTTATGAAAACTTTTTATCCATACCTATTAGTACTAATTCTCTTTTTTATGGTTTCCAAAAATTTCACAAAACTCTTTTTAATATCATGTGACTAGTTATAAGAGAAAATAACACATTTTGTGTAGCCACCTTATGTTCTAATTTATGTGGCCTTAAAGTATTTTTGTAATAAAAAAATGTAAAAACCTATTATTATCATCTACTAAAGAAGGGAAGCAACCCTTAAAAATAGTAAGAGCCTTTGACTACCTACATTTGCTTATAGAATTTGCAATTAATACCTTCAATTACTTAGACTTACATAAGTTGGTTATCAAACAAATTATGTTTTAGTAAATTACATAATTTTATGGATTAGTGATCTATGAAAGTGCCTTTACTTTCCAATTTCATGGTTTATGTTTAGGTGTCTTGAACATTACACTTTCCCCATTTCCTCTTACTTGGATGACATAATCTACCTACTTTAAGTTGTTAACAATTGCTTATATGCTAGCTAACAACATCTTTATATCTTACTATCTTTAAAAAAGAGTCAAACTCTTCTAAAAGTTTGTTTAGTGCACATGATACTTATTAGTCACATGCACATGTTATTGGGAAACAACACCCATAATCTCCTAATTTTTATAAGGCCTGTGGTCATGCTTGCTTGGTGCACACTCTTAAACCGTTAGGTCTATAATACACACCTAGATCATGTGGACATTATACCTAACATGTTGTCGGCTCAGGCCCTAACCTGTATGCTAATGTCTTGCAATATTGTAACATCAACTTTAACCTCTATTTGTGTGCCAACATTTAATAAAGTATTGCTGATTCTTGTTTATGATTATAAGCCACCTAAATGATGCATCAATGCAATTTTTGCTTGCATGAATGAATCCAATACTAAGATCACATAAAAAATGTCCAATAACATTACAAAGAAAACAAATTTACGAATCCATTGATCAAAGGTTACCTATTTGTCATTCCAAGAACATTACATGCTATCGAGTTAATTACCTTTATATGATTATCAATCTTGCTCACATTTTTCCCAAGTGAGCTCACCAGCTGCTTGACTATAAAGTTATGGTTTACACCAAAATCCACCATCACCAACAACTTTTACATACCTAACCCGATTCTAACGTAAATTAGGCTGAGTTGTTAGTCAAGTTTTACATGCATAGCATTGGTTAGTTATGTACAATTAACTTGAAAGGGGTTTCCATCATTTAAACTAGTACCACCCTTTTTAGCTACTAAGGCATTTAATTATTCTCTTTTTGGACACTTCTTTGTCTTGTATGGACCATTACAAATGAAACAATTAGAATTTATTTTATTTTTACCTTGTTTGAAGTAATAACTTTGTCTTTTCCTTTGTTGTCCTCCTTTTGCTTACTTTCCTAAGAGTCCTTTTTTTTCTTCTTACCTTTATCTTAGGCATATTTGTTACTAGAAGAATCAATGTGTTAATTAAAAAATCCATTAAGTTATTAGTAACAATAATTGTTAAGAGTAAGTCCTTCATAACTTGGCTCTTTAGCTTGATTTATGCCCAAGGTTATAGCCTTAAAATGAAATTAAAAAGCTTATCTTTATTTGACATATTATGAATGTTAAGTAAGCATTATGGAATTAAACTCCTTGACATAGTCATATACCATATCATTATGTTTTAATCATTTTAGTGACTTCCTTACAACTTGTGATGTATTGTAAGGTAGGAATTGATCTTTCAATTATATTTTTTTAGCATGTCTTAAGTCTTAATCTAAGGTTTACTCATGCTTACATTGTCGTTAAGCCTAGTTTACCACTATAGCTTAGTGTCCTTGGCAAGATACATGGTAGTGAGCATCACCTTTTCTACATTTACCACATAGGCAACTTTAAAGTATTGCTCCATATCCTATAAGAAGTTTTTAATTACTTTCACATCACATTCACTCTGAAAGACCTTAGGTTTAGGCACCTTCATCTTTAATAAACCATATACTCTATTACTAGGTAGGTTGCTTATTGCCCTTTTGAGGATAGCAACATCACATTTTATATCATTCATGCAAATAATCAATGCAAAATCAAGACTATCATAATTAGTTGCAATATGCATACAAATTTTCAAGCTTTTTGGCATAGACCCCGACTTGTACACTTATGTCTTATAACATTATAACTAATCCTTGAAATATATGTTAACTAATTTCTCTTATGTCCTTATAGTGTTGGCCTAAACCTTTATATGTGTGTCAATGTTAGTTAATTCTTAAGTGAGACATGCATGCCTCCATAAAAGAGCATTAGGGAATCTAATTGTTTGGTATGAGGAGATATTGATGTGTCTCAGTGGTCACTCACTTACCAACCATATGTTGCCATGTAATTATTGTATGTTGCCTATTAACCAATGTCTTAACCACCTTTTCCATTTTATGCCAATGCCACCATACATTGCCATAATACCATTGCACATTGTTACAATGCCCCCTATGCTCCACCCTCCAACACTTTGCCAATTTAATGCCAATATCATAGCCTATACTAACCTCCCTTAGCTCGCTAGCATGCATATTGACTCCATATTTATCTTGTTTTCTTTGATGTGCCTATCCCATGCTAACTTTATGTCAAATATTGATGCAAAGTGCCACAAAATTCATGGATTTTAATGCCAAGAGATATTATAGGCCTCTTGGAAAATGATTAAAAATCAAGCCTAAAGAGATTTAAACTCATCAAAGTAATGGGTGTTATTGAGAGTGAAGATTTCATAAGCTATAACAAAGGCTTATTTATATTGGACTTTATGTCATAAAAGCATGAGTTTGCTTTTTCTTTAGTCATTAAGGGGTTACATTTCCTTGTAAAGAGGTGACATTTAATTTGAAAGCCATTAATTGTACAAATGTTCGAAAAAAATTAGGCCTCTTATGTCTATATTGAAGAAAATGGCCATGTTTAAGGAATTATTATTTCCTTAATACTATAAATTAGGTAATGACTTGAATTGTTAACTAGCTTTGTTATCCATATTATTTGCAACTCAATTATTATGCTTATTTTGAACAACAGTTTTTTAATAAAATATTACTTATTCCATTTTAAAGGAATATTGTAAATTGAAGAATAAACATTTTTTTTTTTTACATGTGGAAGTGCAAGAAACTCTTCTTTTACATTAATAATAATAAAAAACAGTAAAGATTTATTCATGACAGCAAAGGAGATCACTTACCACTATAAAGTGTTTATTTTTTCATTTAATTTTAATAAGCATTTTAATTTTCAGAATTGCTATTTTTAAAAGTTAGTTATTCCATTTTAGAGACACATGAACTCTCAATAACAAAGAAACCTAACATTATTCATCTTTACCATGCATGTTATTCTCTTCCACCAAAATTCCTAGGCTTAACTGATAGTTTTTGCAATTTATTTATATAAATAACCCATGCCTCACCACTTTGTAAAGCTCGAGTCCTTATAAGTCAATGATGAATTAGAATTTAAGGTGAAGGGAAAGGAAGAATGAAGAATCAAGAGATAAAATGAGAGGTTAAGAGAATTGAACATAGAAGAGGAACTAATAATATTATTTTTCATAAACATTTAGTTATAATCACATAACTTATAAGCTTAACTCAGTACTTACAACTAATAAATAAATTTAAACACATTACATCTAAGGTTCCTTGAATGACACATCATCAAATAAAAAACTTAACATAACCATATAATTATAACAAATTCCCTCTCTAAAGATAACCCTTATCCTTAAGGTTAAGTGTCATTTTTATTTTTGTTTAAGTAGCTATGGTTGAAAATTTGAAAATTGAGAACTCAAAGAGCTCTAGCCTTTTTAAGTAGCATCCTTCCTTGCTAAAGTCAACCATTGGATTAGCATCTTTGTAATAGTTAAGTTCTTTCAATTGATAAACCTATGATAAAGAATAATTATTAGTTTAACCAATAATTACCTATTTGGACTTAAGAGAAGAAAGAAAGGCATTAGCTTGCTTGGATTGCCCAAAGAGTGCTTAAGCAATTACATGTGAAAAACTGAATGGATAATGAATTTAGAAGTTAATTACAACTTGTATGCCATAGGTCTAGCCTTTATCAATACAAGAAAAGGTCCATAATAGTTAGAGGTCAATTAAAGGTTCTTTTTTAGGTGATTAAAGTTTGGTGATATGTTTGGAACTTAAGATAAACTTAAACCCTAACTTCAAAGTCTCTTTCAATCTTATGTTGGTCAACATTATGTCTCATTCATTATTAAGCTTGTAACAATTATTCACATAGCATGTTGTCCATAAGTTGTTTCACATGCAACCAATGCTTTATATTAGCTTTATATTAGCTATTTTAGTGCTATTAGGGGCTAGTTTTAAATACTAAGGATAGGCATACCAAGAAAGAGCAGTGAAAGGTGCTATCCTAATAAAAGAGTGAAAGGAATTGTTATACCACCACTTGGTGAGGTATTACCATTTAATCTAGTTGAAGGTTCCTTGAAATATCATGCAACAAAGGTAAGTTTTAAGACATTGATTTAATTTTTCACTTTAACTATTGGTTTGTAGGTGATAAGTTATGTGAAGATGCAACTTAGTATCTTACAGTTGAAATTGCTCTTACTTATTGAGCCTATTTTTTATGGATAATATTGTTGTCAATAACATCTTATATATTTGTCCTTATTGATCTGATGTTATAAATGCCTTTAAAATGTATTTGCTACATTTACAAAGTGTTGGCAGCTAATTTATTCATAGGTTAAGGAAAAAGGTGTTGGTAGAATGTGACGAGAATGAGGAGAGAAATCAGGGCTAAAATCAAGATGCTACTAGCCCCACCTTATGCTGGAAAAATGATGAGTTGATTCTGATTACTAATGGTGTTTTGGCCATAAAGAAAGCACTATTTGCCACCTTTAGCATTGTGTTTATCAGTGGTACTACAAGTCACTTGCTAGTAGGAGTTAATATTGACTATTGACCCTAAATTCAAGGAATCAATATAGACTAATGATAGTATGGCAATCCTTAGGAATTAATGCTGATAGTTGATTATAAGGTAATCCTAAACTCAAGACATATAAATACCTATGTTGCCACCAAAAAAATAGATAGCTAAGTAAAAAAGAGGGGATCGACAAAAAGTCTTCAGTAGCAAAAAAGAAAAAGCCTTTAACAGCAAAAAAGAAAAAGCCTCTAGATGCAAAAAAAAAAGGAAAAAGGAAAGAACTGGTTGAGAGTTGAGAACCTACAGAGGAGAGAACCCAACAAAGGCAAAGAGAGAGCAAGGAGCATAATAAAGAGAAAGTTGTGAAACTAGCAGTGAAGAAGGAGAGACAAGCAAAGTTTGAGTAGAGACCAGCAGTGAATAAGGAGAGAACAACAGTGAGGAAGGAGAAGATTAGTTTTCTTCAACAACAACCTATGCATATGAAGAGATCTGTTTCAAGGGAGTTTTTGTTATAATCATTTTCTGAACTTCTTTGAAAAATAGTGGGAAATCCTCGGGGTGATCGAGAGATCATTGTAAGTAATTAAGGAGTGATCCTTCCATAATGTTTAAGGAAAGATCCTTCCATAGCATCATCTATATCCCTTGGTTGCAAGAGTGGATCATGTGATCTAAAAGTGATCCTATCATAAAATGGATGTAGTACACACGTTATGGGTGAACCACTTAAAAATTTTGTGTGTTAGTGCTTGTGCTTGTTGGATATTCATGCAGCCATCCTTACATTAAAAATTAAGGTAAAACTAGATCATAAACTTTAACAAGTCACAGAAGTTTAATCTAGACAAATTTGTAAAAATTAAATATCTTAAGCTAATTCACCCCTTCCTTTTCTTAGTGTGAGACCCAAGAAAGTCCTTATCAATTAGTATCATAGCCTCGGGTTTCTCTATTGATCCATTTTGTTAAGATCTGGAATTATTTACTGTAGCTATGAATCTTTACATTTATAGTTGGTTAATATCATTGAGAGTATAAATAGTGTTAATGGCATTGGTATTCTTACATTTGATGGATAAAATTATCAATTATGGACGAATAAAATGCTCTCATATCTGTTGTCACTTGGTCTAGATGTGCTTGAAATTGTTGTCAATGGCTTCACTTTTATTGCTAAAGGTATTG
>JAHLGO010021096.1:5636378-5679588 GCA_020615895.1 Ceriops decandra | reverse complement strand
TTCTTCATTACCTATTTCATAGCTTTCTCTTTGTTTGGCTCCCTGCTCGCTCTCTATTGTGTTTCACATCCTTCTTTTTGCCTTTACCAGTCTCAACTCTATGCCGATTCTGAACTCTTAGTTGCTCATACTTTCTACCAGTTCTGAATTCTCAACCTTTACCGATCTCAACTCTCTACCTCTATAAGTTTCTCTTCTACCTTTGTCGAGTTTCTCTCCTGCGTTTATCAGGTTTCTCTGGCTCTGTTAGGTTTCTCTGTTACCTCTATTGGGTTTCTTTCCTACCCTGCAAGGTTTCTCTCCTTCCTCTATCGAGTATCTTTCCTGCCTCTGTTGGGTTTTTCTCATCTACAACTTCTCAACTCTTTGCTAGTTCTCTCATTTGCAGGTTTTCTCCTTTGTAGGTTTTTGTCCTTTTTCTTGCTTTTCTACCACTGTTGCTATCTCTCCTTCTTACTATCACTATTGATGTCTTTCCTTCTTTTTATCATGCACTCATTTTTTCATTTGTGGCTACTTTCAGTTGTTCTTTCCATTTCTTTTTGATGGCTACTCTATCATTCTCTTTTCTTTTGTTTTTTCTTTTTTTGCTTTGTTCTAGCTTTCTGTTTCTTTATTTCGTTTCTATAACTTACATCCACTTTTGCAGCTCCATAAGTGTTAATATGCCTTAAGTTTAGGGTTGCCTAACCATCAATGATCAGCATTAATTTCTTGAATTTAGGGTCAACAGTCAGCATTGGCTCCTTGAATTTTGAGTCAACGGTCAGTATTGACTCATACCCAATAAATGACTGAGCACCACCAAATCCATACTTCTTTCCATACACGATCAGCTGCAACAATAACCAACACCAACAATGGCACGGAGGATGTTTGCACTAACACCCTTGAAGAGAGATTTAGCACCCTCATTCTTCAAGATCTAAGCAAATGCATCGAAAGAGTTGTTATACTTGACAACTTCACTAAAGGTCATCATCTTTCTTCCATAGACAGTGTCAATGGGGTAAGATGCAAAACCAGCACCGTTGGTAATAAGCCAACCAAAGGCAAAGCTGGTAAAGAAACTATCCTGCAACTTTCCAATCAACACTACTGGCTTCAAAGAATCATATATTCCAAAATATAGGCCATGATAAACAATAATTCCTACATAAGAAATGTTAAATCCACAGTAAAGCCCAATAATGCCATTAGATGGCAATGTCTTCTTGTAGACATCCATAAATCCATTGAACTACCTCTAGCCTCCCTTCTTTGTAGCCTTGGCATCATTGGCTAAACAAGTCCTCACATAATCCAGGGAATAGACAAATATATGAAATGTTATTAACAACAAATTCAATATTAGCCATCAAAGATAGGCTCAACAATCTCCTTATTTGGATTTGTTGGTAATATATTAAATCCATAAATCAGTAATTAAGTACAAGCAATAATGTCAACAAAAAGGAATAGCTCCCCTTAAAACATACATCTCCCTTTTTGTATATGATCATGGTACCAATTGGAAACAACCTTTAACTCCTGCTTTTTTCTACTTCTTTCCCTTGACAATTTTTCCCTCTTTATTTGATTTTTCCCTTTAGATTTATCAAGTTACTCCCCCTTTTGATCAACACATACTCTTTGAATTTATGCAAAATATCTCCCCCTTTGACAACAAATCTAAGAATAATAGAATAGGAAAAGGAATGGAAGGTTAGAGGCATACCTCAACCTCTAGGGGATAGTTAAATACATAAGTTTAGCCTTAACTTCAGGAACATCTCTCTTAATAGAAGTTTGGTGAATATATTTAACTGAATGAGTTCTAATGGCTTTTTTGTTTGAATCTCTATATTTTTATGGGTAGCATTCACCATCTTCCCTTTTTGACAAGTGCTGCAAAGAGTATTTCTGTCTTCTTAGCTTAGGTATATCTTTTATAGCTTTATTTTTGGACAATTTGTTTAGCCCCTTTTGTCCAAGATGTCCCAATCTCTTATGCTACAACAAATTCTCATCTTTGATGCTCTTGTAGCATGTGTTTTTACTGTTGGAAGCTTGGCATAAATTTCCATTTGTTCTTTCTCCTTTTGTAAGAACAACACCATTACTTAATCATTTTACTGTATAACCACTCTTGCTGAAAGTAACTTCATACCTGTCATCACAAAGTTGGCTAACACTGATTAGATTGTGTTTTAGCCCTTCAATATAAAGCACTTCCTCTAATTTTATTTTTTTTGCACCTATTTCAACAGTACCAACACCTTTAATCTTTAAGACACCATCATTACCAAATGTGACTGACCCTCTATTATATTTTTCTACTTCCTTCAACACTTTGGAGTCTTCTTTCATATGTGAAGAATCTATTACTTTTCTTTCTTTGAAGCTTTTAAAGCTACTTTCATAACCATTGCCATTTCCCTTCCTCTTCTTCTTCTTCGACCAAACATAAGAGCATATGTAGGCTTCTCCTTTGCATTCTTTAAATGGGTAGCAATGTCATGTCTAGCCTTTTCACATTTTCCATAAATTTCTTCAATATATCAAATATGTTTCTTAGTGGAATTGGGATTCTTTTCACTTGAAACTGTCTCCTTTCTTGATAGAGTCTCCCCTTAAAATCTTGCCTCAATTTCTCTTTATTGTAAGCCCATTGCTCCAGCACACACTACCCTTGTGCTTATACTTGCTACAACACTAGTAAAATCCTTTAAATTAAAATTTGCTTCTTTTAACAAGTTCATATCTCCTAACTTTAGTACCTATTGTGACAACCTTCTTTCTATCCTTGACAACCTGTCTTCTTTGGATAGGCGTTTTCATCATATCTTTCATAACCCATTTTATCTTGGGTTGGTTTCTCTTCTCTATAACATCAACTTTTTCCAATTTTATCTTTTCTTTGTGTTTACTTTCAAGTATAGACACAATTTTCTTTTTCTCTTTTACCCTTTCATTTGACTTTTCAATATAACCAAGCCCTTTCTTCCCCATTGAATGAGGCCTTTGTTTGCTTAGACACTCATCCAACTTTTTAGTAGCATCCTCTTTAATAGGATTTGCTGAAGACAACTCTCCTCTCATGTCCATGGCCTGTAAAAAGCTTTCTTCATACTTCTTTGATTTAGATTCAGCCTTGTAGAGCTTGGCTTACAAATTCAGCACTTCTTGCTCTTATGCAATCACCTTAGTGCCAAGATTTTTGTATACTTTACCATGCTCTACTTTAAGTACATTTAACCCCTCAATTCTTTTCAAGTACTCATTCTCTTTTACTTTAAACTCCTTTTTTTTTTACTTGGAAATCAGATTTATCAATAGTAAAATTTTTATTCAATTTCTTAAGATTTTTTACCTCATTTTCCAACTTACTATTTTTGTGCAAACAAGCTCTTAATTCATTCTCAAGTTGTTGCACCAACTTTTTCTCTTCCTTTTTAATTAATTCCTTATCACTTGAGCATTCTTTTTCATCATTTATCTATGCAACTAGCACATTTTCTATAACATTATCATCAGAATCATCATCAATTTCTTCTTCAGAATCTTCTTCATCTAGCTTGCTCAAGAAATTTCTTCTTTTAAATCTGAAAAGTTTGATTTTTCCTTTGGCACTTGAATTCTCAATTTTAGAATAGCTAGATTTCTTTGTTCTCCTACTTAGAGCTGACTCATCATCATCATCATCACTATTTGCTTCTTTTTTTTTTAGGCAGTCCACTGTAAAGTGCCCAATGATTCTACAACTAAAGTACTTCAAGGGTAATTTTTCCTTATACTTCTTGAGCTAATCAAAAACCAATTCAACCTTCTTTTCCCATTCTCGGTATGCATAAAGATCATTCTTACCTTGGAATGAAGGAATTATCATTTTAATACTACCCAAATTATGTTCGTAGGTGTCTTATCTCCTAAATTCTCTTCGATCCCTTTTATTGTTACAATTCTAACCATCATAGTTTGATCATCAAATTCATCATCTTCTACATCATCTTCATGGTCATGGGCATATGTCAACTACCTTCTTGCTTTGGGAGCCTCATATTCCCTACGTCTCCTTTGTAACTTTGCTATTGTATTAGCTTGCTCCTCCATCCTCTCCCTCATATCATCAAATCTTGTACTCATGTGCTCAAATTTTTATTGCATAGCTTTGATCATGAAGGACACATCACCAGCTCCCTCTTGAGCTACACCTTTGTCCTTGGATGTCATAGTCTTACTTCTGCACAAAATAAATAGGATACCTCATAGAACACTCCCTTACGTATGTCACTTAAAAGATTGTGTCACACTCCCTCATGTTTACACTCTTTATGGCTTTTTCTTTATATGAACTTTCACTCTTACCTTTTACCACTCAGATTTTCCCTTTCAACTCTATAATGAACTAAACAATGTAATCAAGGGTATTGATTTTGAACAGAATAAGCTAAATGACATAGAAGTAAACAAATTGAAGAATAAAGAATCAAACAAAAAAGGATGTCAACATAAACGGATTTAATGAACTAAACTCACAAAATCAAGATAGGGGTAACATAACCTAGAGGACAAACTTGGGTAACAAAATAAGAAAACAGATGGTAGAATTGGAGTTAAGCAAGAAAACTTTATTATTATTGTGGCCAATATGACTAAACTATTAACGTTATCAATAACTTTGAATTTGATGTTTTCTTTCTTTTGTTCTTCTTCCTTCCTTTTTCTTTTTTTTTTTCTCAACACAAAACAATAGTAGAATACTTAGACATAGCAGTTGGAATTGAAATTAGCATATTTATGAGCTTAAATAAACAAGCAAAGAGAGAAGGATTGCAAATAAAAGGATTTGTACATTTGAATGATAATGCATACAATAGACAAACTAAACAACAATAAATAAATGAAAAGATAGAAAATTGAAGAGTGAGTGGATTCAACCTGATTTAGAACAAGGCTCTAACACCAACTGATGTGGAAAACCCCAAAAAGATATGACTTAGGGACCCAATGCACACAAGGAATCAAAGAACAACTAGGAAAGCTAAACCAGAGTTTAATATCATAAATCCTAGACCCATCTTTGGAAAGAACACGAACCTAGGGTATTTAAGAAGGATATGGACACCACACTCTCGAAAAGAAAGGAATTGGGAGTGATAAGTCAATTAAAACGACAAAAGAAAAAATACCTCTTGATAAGTTTTTTAGTCCTTAAAAGAACTGAGAGAAAAAAAAAACCCTTTCTTTCTATTTCACTTAAAGTTTTCTGCTTTTCTAGAGCATACAAAGGGTGCCTATTTATAGGCTAATATAGCTATCCTAAAGAGGCATAAATTCCTACTTAGGAGAAATCCTTATTTTAAAGGAATTCCTAAATATGGACAAATTCCAACATAGACAATAAACTCTTATTTAGGAGGGAATGCTATGACTTAGTTTGACTTATTTAAGTATTCTAATTTATTAATTAGGCCTGAACTCTTTTTCAAACTTGAATTTGCACCATTTGAAGCTTGTTGGCCTGAATGTCCTGAATTAGTCCATTTAATGCTTCTTTAATCTTTTTGGCTCTAGTTCATGTTATTGGGCCTTCTGGAATATGTAATAAACCTCTTGCAAATCGATTTTCAGACTTTATTGTCCATCAACCTTAAGGAGAAGGCCATTTTTTAAGGACTAGGGAATGATACAATCCCCATGATTTGGGTCATAATTCTTCTGTATTATCTAATAATTATCTTTTATTATTTTCAAATTAATAGGTGGGATTCTATCCTTAATAATGATCTATCAAGTCTATATAATTGTAATTCCTTATAGCTTTTGGATTTAACTAAGCAATAATATTACCAAAGCATTTAACTTATTAGAGGCTGATCCCCTCGAAGTGATCATTGAAAGTTGATCCCCTCGAAACGATCAATCCTATCTCTTTTATTTCTACAAAAATCTTATTTTTTATTCCCACTTCCCAATCCCTATTCCAAATTCCTTACTTCAAAACCCTAAGTTCTCATTAATAAGGTTTTAAGTATCTTCCTTATTATAGTAGCATCATTGATTTCCTCTCCATAGCCTCTAATATAGCATAAAATTTCATTTACTCTTGTAAAAAATACATCCATAGATTCATTATTCAACATCTTTATATTTTCAAATATGCTCCTCTAAATTTGTAACTTGGCTTCCTTTGCAACCTTATCTCTTTTATAAATATTCTTCAATTTGTTTTAAATTTGTTTGGCTGTGTTGCACCCTATCACCTTGATGAATTTTTTGTCTAATAAGAAGGCATATAAAGTATTTCTAACCTTTCAATCATACTCTAAATTCTTTTTATCAATAGGCATCATAGTAGCACCTTTAGCAATAAAAGTGAAGCCACTAACAGCAAATCAAACACATCTAGACCAAGTGACAACAGATATGGGAGCATTCTATTCTTCCATAATTGATAATTTTATTCATCAAATATATGAATACCCTTGCTATTAACACTATTTATGCTTTTCATGATATTAACTAGTAGTGGATGTAAATATTCACAATAGCAACAAACAATTTCAAATCTAAGCAAGCAAAAAGTATCAATAGAGGAACCCAACGCTCTGATACCAATTGATAAGAACCTTATTAGTTCTTACACTAAGAGAGGGAAGGGGTGAATCAATGTGAGATGTTTATTTTTTATAAATTTGTCTAGATTAAACCTTTGTGACCTATTAAAGTATATGATTCATTTTTATCTCACTTATTTATATGACAATGGTCGTATAGATATCAAGCAAGTACAAACACCTGAGAACATACAAAATATTTACATAATTTACCCACAATATGTAAGTTACATCCATAGTGTGATAAAATCACTTCTAGATCATACAATCCACTCTTGTTATCAAGAGATATAGCTAAAGTTGTGGAAGGATCACTCCTTAACTACTTACAATGATCTCCCAATTACTTTAAGGGTTTCCCATCCTTTTTTAAAAAGTACATAAAAAGATTATAATAAAAACTTTCCTGAAAAAGATCTCTCTATATATACAGGCTACTGTTGCAGAAAATTGATTTTCTCCTTCTTCACTGATAATATCTACTCAAGTTTTCTGCAATTCTTTCCTTCTTCACTGCCAATCTCTACTCGAACTTTACTGGTCTCACCTTTTTCACTATCGATTTCATAACTTTCTCTTTGTTGTGTTCCCTAGTCTCTCTCTCTGTCATGTTTCTCAGCTTTTTCTTTGCCTTTGCTGGTCTTAACTCTTTGCCAATTCTGAACTTTTAGCCTCTCATACTTTTTGTAGATTCTAAACTTTTAGCCTCTGTCAATCTCAGCTCTCTGCCTCTATTGGGCTTCTCTTTGCCTCTACAGGGTTTCTCTCTTGCTTTACTAGGTTTCTCTTTGCCTTTGTAGGGTTTCTCTCTTGCCTTTATGGGTTTTCTCTCTTACCTCTATTGGGTTTCTCTCCTTCCCTTGTTGGGTTTCTCTCTTGCCTTTACTAAGTTTCTCTCCTCTAGAAGTTCTCTCTTCTACAAGTTCTTTCCTCTACAAGTTTTCTCCTTTATAGGTTTCTACCTTTTTTCTTCCTTTTATAATGTTGTTGTTATCTCTCCTTCTACTATGCATTCGCTTTTCTTTTTGGTGGCTACTCTTTGTTGTTCTCTCTCTCTCTCTCGTTTCCTTTACTCTAGCTTTCTATTTCTCTATTTTCATTTTTACAATTCATGCCCTCTCTTGGTAGCTTCATGGGTGTTTATATGCCTTTAAGTTTAAGGTTACCTTACTATTAATAGTCAGCATTGATTCCTTGAATTTAGAGTCAACTATCAGTATTGACTCTTAAATTTAAGGTCAATAGTCAACATTGGCTTATACCGAACAAGTAACTAAGCACCACTAGATCCATACTTCTTTCCAAGCACAATTAATTGTAACTTGTCATAACCAGCAAGTACACCAGCACTAGTAATGGCATAGAGGATATTTGCACTAGCACCTTTAAAGAGAGATTTAGTACCCTTATTCTTCAAGATCTAACCAAATGTATCAAGAGAGCTATTATACTTGATAGCTTTACCAAAGGTCATCATCATTCTTCTACGAAAAGTGACAATGGAGTAGGATGCAAGACCAGCACCATTAGTAATAAGCCAAACAAGGGCAAAGCTAGCAAAGAAACTCTCCTACAACTTTTCAATCAACACCACTAGTTTAAAAGAGTTATGCATTCCAAAATATAGGCCACGATAAATAATAATCCCTATACAAGAGATGTTAAATCCTCAGTAAACCCAATAATGCCATCAGATGCCAATGTTTTCCTGTAAACATCCATAAAGCCATTAAACTACCTCTGTCCTCCCTTCTTTGCAACCTTCGCATCATTGGCCAAATGGGTCCTCACATAATCTAAGGAATAGAAAAATATATGAAAAATTGTTTATAACAAATCCAACATTAGTCATTAAAGATGAGTTCAATAAAATGATATTAAACATTAAAGACTTGTTAAAGGCAAAGTTTGGTTGCTAACAAAATCTATTATGACAATTACAAATTAACAAATTGCAACATAAGTTTTGTTCCATTGTAATCTTTTAGTTTCCTTAGTTGTATATTTTATTGCTTTGTAAGTCCATCATTAAGTCAAAGTATGGACATATTTACTTTCTTTTCTTTAAGCAAGTAATCAATCAACAAGCAAGAAAGTTAAGCTTACTTGTAATTTTGGTTAAACTTCTTTCTTAAGCAAGAAAGTATGGTAGCAAGTATGTTGTACTTGTTCTTTGTGTCAAATCATGTAAAGTGAAATATGCTGATTTTATGGAGGTTGAACCCAAGACATATCTCTCTTTTTGTTGAATCTTTTTATCTTTAAGACTTTTAGTTTTTTTGCTTATTTTTAGTCTTGTTGAGATCTTCATTTTTCCAATAACCAAATTACATTAAAATCTTATAACTAACCAATAAAATGGTATCCGAGCAATTAATTCTTTAAAGGGTCTTTGAGTGAATGAAAAACATTAAAAGGAGCATAAAAGAACTCTAAGGCTAAGAATAGAGTTAAGAGTTATGGTGTAGGCTATAAAATTGATTCTCAATCATGATTGTCGATAGTTTTTCTCCATTCCTACACATGAGAGTTAAGAGTTATAATGTAGTTTATAAAATCTATTATGAATCATGGCTTCCATTAGTTTTTTTCCCATTCCCACCATCTCTTTAAGTGGATGATTTTATTTTTATCATTTTAAAATTTGTATGCCTAAAATAGCATTTTTAACTTATGAAGAAATATTGAACTAGTCTAATATATGTTATAAGTTATTGTTTCTAAAGAACTTGTAAACCATTATTTCCAAAAAAAATTAATTTCATATACGAAAGTGCTTTAAAACATTAGAATAGATCAAGTATTGTTATATCTAGGTAATAGCTAAAACTTTTGTCACCTTTGAATGTTCTTTTTTAAAATTTTATTAAATTAAAATTTTCAATCTTTATTTTAAAGTTTTCACATTATGACACAAATTAAAAGAAAAACTTATATATCGCACAAACTCTAAAATTAATATAAATATATATTATAGAAATGAAGAGAAAGTTAAGTTATTCCCATTTTAACATGTCATTGATTTTACTTAAATAGCATATCACAAATCTAAACATGAAAAACTCTTAATTTTAACTAAAGTATTAGTTATGAGCAATAATCCAAATCAATTTTAATTTCACTCAATTACCTTTTTTCCAAATCTAAACTGAAAGCAAATTAACTCAATTGTTATTAGAAACATATAAACCTAAGAGAAACTTAACTTATTATCCTTCTACAATGTCGTCAATTTTTTTAAGTGACATGTTTCTCTTAATTTACAAATTAAGGGAAATAAGAGACAAAAAGAAAAAAAATTCCAAAATAAAACTATCTTTGGATTTTTTTTTTTTTGTTTTCTTAAAAGTAAATGAAAAAAAAAACAATTTTCCCAAATTCATTTTTTTCTCAAAAAAACACACAAATTCTTCTTTTGTTTTCTTAACAAAGGAAAAAATTCATAATTTAATTCCTTTTTTCTTAAAAATAATTAAATAAAAATACTTATAATTTAAATCCCTTTGAATTTTAATATATTATTTTTTAATTCTAAAAATATTAATAAATTTGATTTAAATTTTAATTTTCTTTAAAATTCATAACTTAGGTAAAGTAACAATAATATCTAAAATTGTAAATTTAGTTTATTACTCACATTTAATTTTATTTAACTCTAAAAATAAATCTAAACTTAAAATATTTTTGAATCATGAAGATACTAATTATAATTAATATTTAAATTAATTAGAATTTCAATTAATTATTTGTTATCAAATTTAAATTAAATATAAATTTATTATTATTAAATTATATATTTGAGAATTTTATTTTAATATTTTTAATAAATAGCGAAAATTTAAATTTAATTAGACACATTGTAGAGGCTTACGTCATCAACATTTGACCAATATCAGAGGCTACTTAAACCAGATGCTGGGGTCCATGGAATGGCGATAGGATCCGTGTCCCAGAGCTTCTGTGGCCTGCAACCCCACGCGTGTATCATTGGCAACCATGTGGGCGTTGAGGTTGTCCCAACTTGGACCACGTAGCCAGATGATTGACCTGTACTTTTGGGGCCCCGCGTGACGAGCTGCTGCAAAACTGCAGTAGTTCAGTAACACAAGACAGGTTCAACTCGTGGATTCTGTACGTACAATAATGCAGTTTGACAGGGAGTTCCTCCAAAGGCAATTTCAAAGAAAATACCCATGATTCGGTATCCTGCATTAAAGTAGATAGAACTCATCATCGTACGTACATGGAAACTCTCTGACAGTTTCCTTGCCCTTCTTGGAAGTGGAACCTCCATGAATTGCTATAGAAAATAAGGCAGAAAAACAACGACGTTTTCCAGGATTCCTGGGAAAGAATGTACAGTGTCTACAGCAAAGCCACTACAGTTGCAGGTCTGATTTTTGTTCATAGTCAATCAACTTGCGTGTATCCTTTGACTTGGGGCAATTCCTGATGCTTCTTTCCAAGAAACTCCCATCATTATGATTCATGCTATGGTGGCCACCACTATACAGTGACCAAGGTTGAAAGAATTAAACTGGATCGGTTACTTGTGTCGGTAAAACTAGTAGCTAATTTATAATTCATATTCAGTTTTTTTCAGATCCATGTTACTTTCTTTCCGAGTATGGGACTGTACATAGGCATCGCCACAGGCAACACCTAGAGTGCCGGTCGACCGAAATGAAAAGTAAACTTGAAGATATCATAACTGTCTCTCGTGATTTTAGGTGCAATTCGATAAGTTTTGGGATGCGTGAATACCGGAAAACGATAGATACGAGGATTTCGAGTCCAATGGCATTCATATTGTATATGTTTACTTTTGGTGTAGAAATTTGTCTAAACTGTAACAATTTGAAGTAACATATTTTTAGTAATTTTGATTATAATTTAGTCAATTTTTAGAGTGCTTGAAAAGTGCAGATGACAAATCAAACTATTTCAAGTCGAATGTGATCTACATCGCATATGCTTTGATGTAAAAAAAAAAAAAAAAAAATGTTGTAGCAAAATTTCGGAATCATGCAACACATTACATTTCGATCAACATACATTACAATTTTGAAATAATAAAGTATAATTTATTTATTTTTTTGTCAAAACATATGCAATATAAATGTGACTTGCAAGGTTTTTGTTGCTTCAAAATTTTACCCCCGACTTTTTAAAACTTCTACTATTAACTCTAAATTAATCAGCCTATGACGTTGTGGTGTGACGTCCAAAGTTCCAGTTTGTTAGAAATTTTATCAGGAAGAGAAAGGGCGATTTAATAATTAATGAATGTGCGCTTCCTTTTTGTCAAAACAATTTGAAAACGAGATCTAAATATCATTTGCGTGTTCTTGGTGGATTCTGTTTTAGATTTGCAATTCAGAATTGAAGCAAATATGCGGGAGAAACATATGTCTTGCTTTTGTGTTTCCCATCTGAAGATGACAATTAATTGAGATGGACTGGAGGGATTTCTATAGTTAGTTCCCGTCTCCTGCTGCCAGGCATGTCCAAATATGGCCGCATTCTATTTAATTTCACGGGAGAAAGCAAATGGAAATTGACTACCGCAGTCTCAAAATGGCTTTCGAGGAAGTTCGTTCTTTTTCTTTATTTATTTTTGAAAACTTGGAACGATAGATTAAATTGAACAGTGCGTTCCTGTCCTTTTTTTTTTTTCCTTGAAATTTTCCACCAGTAGCTTCTGTTATACGCAACTCTGCAGTTCCCCTGCAGCTGAGTGCAGCACCTCTGCTTCCGTATATGTTCTAAAAAGGAAAAACACCAAATTCTTAATACTCGACATATTTTGTAATGGATATCAAAATATGTACAGGCAGTCGTATAACAATGAAACGATTATCTGTTTGGTGTTCTACCTACAAGATGTGCTGTGGATGGCAAAATCGTCTGGACCCTGCTCTAATCTAACAAAGTTAGTACACTGTGGATGATGGCAGAGCCTAAAAGCTTTGTTCTTGACACTGATGACCCCATGTAGCCTTATCCTTCGTAAGATAGTGTGCTTAGTCTAAAGCACACTTGACGGCGGAAAGATTTTGGGTTGGACACCAAGGCTACTGCTGATGAGTGCTGAATTGCGCATTGGTATTGAGACAGCCCTAATCACTGGGATCCACCACCGTTGTCAGCAGGAGCCTTATAGGGTGAAACCCTCCGAAATCATGCCTTTGAGAAATTTACACTAGGTGGGGTGAATTTGTAAGCGCGTGCATTTTATTTAATAATTAAAATTTTTTAGTTAGCTAATCTCTTTAATGTGATATTAAAATTTTTATAGTCAAGAAATTTTAAATTCTAACTATGCGGGTGGACCTTTTCTTTTCATGTTTTTAACACAAAATTTCGAACTGAATTCTTAACAAAAGTAAAAGGATTGAACTTATGACCTATATGTGAAAACCATGCCATCCTCAAGTTAACAACTACTAGGACAAGGGGTGCAAGTAATAATCTTT
Organism: Ceriops decandra; assembly: GCA_020615895.1. Taxonomy (NCBI): domain Eukaryota; kingdom Viridiplantae; phylum Streptophyta; class Magnoliopsida; order Malpighiales; family Rhizophoraceae; genus Ceriops; species Ceriops decandra. Next base: position 5,666,513 of record JAHLGO010021096.1, on the reverse strand, counting down.
AAGAAGTGTAAAATCGGTTGCATTAGATTTGACTTCAATTCATCCAACTGTTATCGGATTTCGACCGAACGGTGACTTGGTTGTTCGATGCTATTAAAACAGTCCTAGTCAGTGGCACCCTAATTCATGTTATGATTGAACTTGTTAACAGTACAGATTTGTAAGACACCCTGTGCATTAATTTTTCCATGTTTAGATTTTACTACTCACTATATTGGACGACAGGAACCGTTGGTCACCGTTGGGTTATTGAAGGGTATTGAAGTAGTAGTCGAAATCAATCTGACCTGCTCCATCAATCTGAGATTACTCACAATTGTATAAATAGATTCATTAGTTTCAATATCTCACCGGTAAAGCCTCGAGTTATATGAGTAGCCAGAACCCTTCACTGTACTTTTGCTTTTGGAAAATGCTGGGTGGCCTCATTTTTTCGAGGAAAAACATCGAATAAAGTGCCCTTTTGTTTTTTCAAATTGAATAAAGTGCTTTTAAAAATGGAACTCATCAAACTTATAACGCTAGATAAAGAGCCTACCCTTGACGCTTTCCTTTCCTTCACTGCCGAGCCGCCTCTGCCTCTTTTCGCCATTTGAAGTACCCCCTCTGCCTTGCTTTCCAGACAATAAGAAAAAATCAATACCAATCAAAATCAAAGCCCTATCGTTGTAAAGTTGTTTATAGATCTAAGAGAGATGTTTTGGGTACCCAGCAAAAATTATCTTGCCAGTCAAGCTTTTGGTTATATATATCCTGAATTAAAATGGGAACGAGCCATCGCTGATCTGTGTATATATCCTAAAAGCTCCTCAGGTTTGCACACTAGGATCTATAAATGCCATGGCTCACTAACTAGAACAGAATGGTGGGTGAAGCGCAGGTATCTGGCAAGTGTATAAATCATGAAAAGCTTTCAACCACTTCAAATTGTTTAGCTCAACAACTAAATTAAACCCCGATCAAACCAAATCTAATTCTACTTTCCCCTCAAGTACTTGTCATAGCCTTGAGGATTCCAGCAAGCCCCTAAAAAGATGTTATGGTTGGTCAGTCTCTCCTTGATCCCCACCACTGACTGGGGAATAGGAAAGAGTGATGAACTATTGAGCAGTAAAGGCACAAAAAAGAGTGGGAATTGGATGGTCCATGAGAGGGCTGGCATTGGCACCACCACCACCACCACCATCCCCCACAACTTTCTTCACTCCAAAATAATAATTCTAATCTAGATCCACTTAGGAGGAAGTCAATTGTTGTCACCTTGCGCTCACATTTCCACCCAAAAGCAATGCCCGTCACAAGAGCTGCGTATGGCAGACCCCAACCCACCCATGTTACAACTTCCTCTACACCGTCCCCACATTCTTCTTTATAAACACCATGTCCTGCCCAAACCCTCCTTATGTCCACCATCTCATTGCCTTTTTTATCTCTCCCAACAATTTCTTGCAATCCAAATATTTCACTCTCTCATAATCTACACGGAAACCACCGCACACCCCCCCACCTTCAGCGCCAACGCACACACACATTCATACAATGTGTTCCTCAAAAGTAAGGCTGCACCAAGGCAGCAATGTAACCACAACAATCGCTAAAATCAATGGCCGTCCCGTCCTTCAGCCAAAATCCATCCAAGGTCCCACCTTGGAGAGGCGTAATTCATTGAAAAAGAACACCCCTAAGTCTCCCAGTCCTCAACCTGAATTTGCATCAGAACCTCCACTACTACCACCTGCTAATCCATTCACTAACAAGTATCTATTGTCCCCTCCTATCTCTCCCAAGCTGAAATCACTGAGACAACCAGCGCTTAAAGGAAGTAACTATCTTGGTGGGTTGAATTATAGTGCTGAGAAGGTTTTGAGACCAAGAAGCACAGCCAAAGTGACAAGTGTGGTTAAGAAGTCAAAGAAATCCGATCCTGCTGCTGGGGTTGCACATTCTGCTGAACTCTGTTCCGTGAAAGGCTCTTCCTCTTTGACGGTTCAGGTTCCTGGCAGCATAGCAGCGGCAAGGAGAGAACAAGTTGCAACTATGCAAGAACTGAGAAAAATGCGTATTGCTCATTATGGTAGAACAAAGCATGCCAAGTATGAAGGAAAGGTTGTACCAGCTGATTCTCCTTCAACGAATATTGCCACTCGAGAGGAAAAGAAATGTAATTTTATCACTCCCAATTCAGGTATCATAGGTTTCCACAAGCACGCACAAATCATTTGCTTGAAATCATCTTTCCGTGTACTAAAGTGTGTTGAAATGCAAATAATTGATCGATTTTATTCCTTCTGTAGATCCTATCTATGTTGCTTATCATGATGAAGAATGGGGGGTTCCTGCTCATGATGACAAGTGAGCGATCTCTCTCTCTCTCTCTCTCACACACACACAGACACACACAATGACATAAATCTACACAGCTTACTTACGGAGCCCACTCGTTTATTTGATCAGGAAATTGTTTGAATTGCTAGTGCTGACTGGTGCACAGGTTGGGTTAGATTGGATTTCAGTTTTAAGGAAAAGGCAAGCATTCAGGTGGGTGTCAATGAGTGTTCGAAGAGAGCAAAGTTACTTAAATTATGTTTCCTTTGGTGTAACGATCAAGGGTGACTAACTAGTTAATAGCTACTGCAGGGAGGCTTTTGCAGAGTTTGAAGCAGAGGAGGTTGCCAAATTCACTGAAAAGAAAATACTATCAACTGGTGCCGAGTTTGGCATAGACATAAGCCTAGTTCGGAGGGTGGTTCATAATTCTAAACGGATTCTCGAGGTAACGGATGAAGCTATGGCTTTTCATACATGCTTAATTCTTTGTTAATAGTCATTTCAACCACTTTCCCTTTTTTTTTACCAACCTCCCCGTCTGTTTTATTTATGACCATTGACCAACCTCTAAAAAGAAAGCAGCATAAGTTAGTTCCTTAAATGAGTGAACTTCTGCGGGTTTGATCCAATCAAATAACTTAAAATTACCTTGTAGACCCCAACTTGGAGCTAGTTCTATTTCCACATAACAAGTCCATAACTATTTAGAGTTGGGCCTAAAGAAATTTTTTTGGATAGTGATTGAGGTTTTGTTAATACAAGTCTAGTTAATTTTACAGGTCAAGAAAGAATTTGGATCATATGACAAATACTTGTGGGGATTTGTTAATTACAAGCCTATCCGCACCCAATACAAATCATGCCACAAAATCCCTGTGAAGACCTCGAAATCAGAAGCCATAAGCAAAGACATGGTGAAGCAAGGTTTTAGGTTTGTAGGTCCAACCGTGATCCACTCATTCATGCAAGCTGCTGGTCTCAGCAATGATCATTTGATCACTTGTCCCAGACAAATCCATTGCAATGTCTTGGCATGTCAGCATCCTCCCGTGGCACCCTATCTGTAGCACAATTGCAGGAGAAACAAACTGGGGTAGGGGGAGGAGGGAGGGGATAGGCAATAGGGAGGAAGATTAATGAACCATGGGGCATATAGTGTGATCGAGAGGAAGCATAATAGTGCATCTAACTACAACTATTAATGGGAAGTGAGTTATTATTAGCGTGATTTTTGTGCGAGTTTTGCTGGCAGTGATGGGGCTGAAATGGATTAAAATGAGGCCATTAGTCTTTGCAAATAGAAATGAAAAGTTGAAAGGGTCAGGAAGTGGGGCTGGAGAGAGAGAGAACACACGGGGGTGGGCAGGAATGGCATGTGCATGGCTCCAACTTTCAGTGACCTTGTGACGCCACCTATCAATTATATGCTTGCCCGTAAAAGGACAGTCGGAGGGCATGCCCTGAGGGCCAGACCTAAATATTCTCGACGTGTACCTGCTTCGGATAAGATTGATGGACGGGCTCAGAAGAAGGAAACGGACAGAGGTTCAATCCTTTCGGGTTTAATTTGAACCCCATCTACAGAACAAGTCTGAAAAGTTCAACGGTCTTTGCATCTCCATCATTTCTTAATTTTAACTTGTAGAGGATAAAAAGGTTTCTAAGTATTATTTATGAATCAAGTATAATATATGAGTGTTTTTTTTCAATCTAAAGAGAAGTTCGTGTGTGTGTACACAATTTCAATTTTTATTTTTTTTTAATGCAAATTTCATACAATAACTATTCTAACCAATTGGTATTATGTAAGTGTTTTTCTTATTTATGCCTTTTGCCCTTTCAATTCCCAATATTTCTTTCCAAATATGCGAAGCGGGTCATGGCTCTTGACCACCGAAAGGATATCCTCCACGTGTCAATGATTAGGCAGACTTACTTTTAATCAATTCATTATTCATAAGTAATAAAAAAAATGCTATCTTATTGCAATATAACAAATGTATTATAATTTTAAAAATATAACAATTTAGATATTGTAAAATTTTTTGATAATAAATTTGTCACAAATTTATACCAAATGAATGGAACTATTAACAATAATGATGTGATATATTGATTAAACTTATATGATGACAAGTACTAAAGATAAAAAAATGTGACAATGTACCTTGTAAATCTTTTAAGACTAATCTATTTATAAATTAACTAAAATTGTTAACTATTTTTAACTAAATATGAAATTTTTTCAAATTTCAAATTTTTAAAAGGCAAAATAAACTAACACCCTTCTATATAATCTTAAATTTTCAATATAACCCTAATTAAAAATTAAAATTAAAAATAAATGATTAGAATGGATTTAATTTTAATTAAACTGTATTTTTAAGCCCTAATTAATATTGATTTTAAAGCATTGAAGGAAGGTTTTAAGACTAGATACAAGTCAATAATAAAGCTTGATGGTTGTTTTCTTAAAACTCTTTTAAGAGGTGCCTTATTAAGTATAATAGGTAAGAATGAGAACAACCAAATGTTTTCTATTGCTTGGGCAATTATTATAAAGGAAAACATTGCTACTTGGCCTTAAGTTGTTTTGTAGAAAATCTTGGTCTCTCAATTAGTTTACGATGGACAATCATAAGTAACCAACAAAAGGTATACTTACTAGATTTAATAATATTGGGTTAATTGTTTATTTCTTGATGATAATTATGGTTTATCTATAATCCTGTGATCATATAGCATTTGACCTAATGGTTTGTTGTGCAAGGTATCCTTGACATTTTAAAAGAATTATTACCACTTTTTGAACATAAAAATTGCATTAAACATGTATATGCAAATTGGCATAAGAAATTTAAGGGTAATTCATTGAAAAAAAAAAAAGCTTTTGGAGAGTTGTTAGAAGCACAAATTTAGTTAAGTTTAAAGTAGCCATTGGAAATATGAAGGAATTAAGCTCAAAAGCATTTTAATGATTTTGTTGATAAAGATGTCAAAAAGTTTATGACAAAATACTTCAACTTAGACCAAATGTGATCTTATAGACAATAATTTTATTTTATTGCTTTAATAGGTATATTGTTAAAGTAAAGACATAGAGTATTATCAACATATTAGATGACATTGAAGTTGCTTTGATGGAAAAAATTGGTTAAAAGATAAAATTAATGGAAGACAATGTTTATGTAATCTATCTTTGTATTAGGAAAAAATTTAAGCAAATTAAACTTGAATCTAGGATGCATTTTGCTAGGTTAAATGGGAGTACAAGTTTAAAGCATCCTGTAATGATAAGAGGTATATTGTAGATATTGATTCAAAATTATGCACATATAAAGCTTGAGATTTGATAGGGATTTCTTATAAACATATTATGTTATGTATTAATTATCTAAGTTGAAACTTAGATGATCATGTTAATGATTGCTCTAAATGCACAACATATATGGTAGTGTATAACAAGTTTATTGAGACTCTGAATGGATGCAACATATGGCTTATAATTAAGAATTACACAATGTTGTCACCTTTGTTTAGAACCATACTAGGTAGACTAAAGAGGGCAAGGAAGGATAAAGAAAAATCTCCCAAAAGGCTTGAACATATGTCAAGAATAGGAATTAAGATGAGATGTCAAAAATGTAAGCAATTTGGATATAACAAAAAAGGTTATCTAAGAGCAGATATTCCAACACCAAAGAACATAATAGTAAGTCATTATGCAAATGATGCATTAGCAATTGATTTATATATAACTAAAGTCTTATATTTTGATAAATACTATTTGCCATTATAGTCCAAGAAAAGAGGGAGACCAAAAAAGTAAGGGACTTCAAATCAACAATCACATGCAAGCTAAGTACAACCATTACAAGGAAAGCTAACTTAAGTAAGACATTTTAATATAAAAAATATGTATGTTCATTCTTTTTAATAGTTTGTAGACATTATATTTATGATTGTGGTTAATGTTATAGGCCAAAAAAAAAGGGAGACCAAGGAAAGAAACCACAACAAATCAACATGCTTAAGCTATTGGTCCATAAACTATTAAGGCATATTTAGGGTTAAAACATTCAAATCAACTAAGCATCACTTATCATTTAGGAAGATTATTAATTTCTATTATTAAGGTAGACCAATAGTTGATTAACATTAATATTGTAAGGTAAGAAGAAGGTTAGACTAAGTATGAGAACATATATAGTAAGGAGATGATAAACCAATCATTAAGAGTCAGATCTACTCTTCATTATAGTGAAAAAAGAAAGGTTACATTAGAGATAAGGCATATAAGAACTAGAAATTTATACTTTAGGATATGTGATGTATACATCCTTGATTAATAATTGATAAAAAATAAGGCATACATCATAATAAAAATTATTGTTGAATGTTTATTTCATTTTGCAAAAGCCTTCCATTTGTCCACAAACCCTTATTTTTGGACCTAATCAAATAAAGGACATGACTCCTTAGGATTCTCTACAATTAAATATAGTTGCTAGCAATCACAACAGTAAGGCTCAACCATTTAGCACATGTAAATAAATTATGCAATTGATGTTAAAATTGAGTATAATTATCTTTTTAGCAGCTTACCATTTTTGGTTTACTTAATCTTTTTGTCAAGGCCTAGATGTTTGATAATCAATTTTTTACTTTGTATAATATTGGTTGGATTGGTATGCATAATATTCACATGTGAATTGGCATTCAAACCTTTTTGTAAACATAGTATTTTGGGTTATACAAATTGGTATTCAAAACCTTTCCTTAGTAGTTTTGAATTGGCCAAATTGAGTTCCAATTACAAACTCTTAATATTTCTAATTTTAACTTACATTTAAATGTAAGTTTTAATTACAAACTCTTAATTCCACAAATTAAATTTATATTTCATAATCCTAACATTTTATTAAACATGCATAACTAAATGTAAATAAATATCTTTATAAATCCATTATTTAAGTCATGCCTAGAAACATGAGGTTGCCTTCCTAAGTGTCTAATGAACAATAGCAAATACGCTTGAGAAAAAGAAGAAACATAATACAATTACTCCTTCAAAACACCATATAATACCTTTAAGACGAGCATAATCTTTGAAGAAGATTGTGTTCACCGTTTTTAGCTCAGCATAATTAACTTTTAATTGACCCAATTCATCACCCATTAATTGGATTTTCTTCTTCAAATTAATATCTTTTTCTAGTAATTGAACCTAATTTACATGAAGGTTAATGCATTTATTAACACTCTCAACTCTAGCATTTAACGTTTTGTTTCTACTCCTTAATGACCTAATCCCCCTTTTATAAGATTCATTGATTTCTAGATCAAACCATTTGAAGAATTTGTAATTGTTTTGCTTTTAATAACAACATCCCAAAAATCCTCATTTGGGATTATTTTTACTTTATGAGGTATACAATTGAGTTGTGAATCCATAATTACAAAGAATGTTACCTAATTTTTTACTTGTAAAAGATGACATCCTACTTGTAAATTTCATACTTTTACTTTCCTTCGTCTTTGTAATCAACACGTTAACTTTTGAAGGTACATATATCTCTAAATTTTTCTTACACTTTCTTTCTCTATGTCTTGCACTCTTTTTCACTCTCTTTAGCTAAAAATTTTTATCTCACACTCTCAACTTCATGTTATATTAATAATTAAGGTTTTATTGAAAATTTAAGGATGTATGGAAGAGTGTTAGTCTATATTAAAAAATTCATATTTAATTAAAAATAGTTAACAATTTTAATTGATTTATAAATAGATCAATTTTAAAAGATCCATAAAGTCTAATCAATCATCTATCTAACATAAACATTGTTATATTCTTTTATCTTTAGTGCATATCATTATATAAACCCTATCAATGTGTCAATTTATTATTGTTAATGGTTTATATCTATCTGGTATTAAATTTTGGTAAATTTTTTATCAAAACAATCCTACGATATCTAAATTATTAAATTTTTAAAATCATGATTTATTTATTAACTTACAATAAGGTGGGTTTTTTTTTACATTAATTCTTAATAATAAATTCACACAAACCAAGAATTTAAATGAAAAAATGAAAATAGAGGTGAAACACTATTTTTTTCTAAAAGAATTTTTTTTAAATAACAACAATGATTTACGTCACTTCTTCAGCAATTGTGATTAGATATAAAGATATCAAATTTCTTATACCATTGGCTAAGAGCTTATTTTAACCCATATAAGTTTTTATTAAGTTTGCATATAAAATTTTCTTGTCTAGGAATTGAAAAACCTTTTGGTTACATCTTGTAAATATCTTCCTCTAAATCACCATAAGGAAAGCTATTTTTACATTAAGCTACTCTAAATATAAATTTTCATAACCAGAGAAACAATTTAGTATAGTCAATGCCTTCTTCTTATTGAAATCCCTTTACAACCAACCTTGCCTTATATTTCTTATTTCCATCATGTTCTTCTTTAACTCAGTAAACCCACTTATTGTTTAATGTTCCTTTGCCTTTTAGTAATTGGGTTACTTTCCATGTATGATTTTTTTATAGTAAACTTATTTCTTCTTTTAGAACTAACTTCTAATTGGCAAAATTTTTAACCTGTATTACTTCATTAAAGTAGTTTAACTCACCTTTATTAGTTAACACTAAATAATACAAGGAAAGAATTGTTATAAAGGTTTAGATATTTTATCAAATTTTGTTACTTATGTCTCTGGTGTAGAAGGCTTTGATTGTATTGGGATAGTTATCAAATTTTTTAACACTCTTTTACCAACATCATCCTTTAAAATTTCCTTTAATTCAATATATTCTCCTTTTATGGCATGTCTTTCTTACACTATCTAATTTTGCAATATGTCTATTTTTTTAGATAATATTTCATTGAATATTTTAATCCTTACAAATGCTAACATCCACAATTTTTATACCTAGCAAGTTGCCCTTTATTGCAAGTACCTTTCTTCCTTTCTTAGTCATATGTTTAAGCCTACAATACCATATCTTAGAATCAATTTCTAACTCAACGACTCCCACTAAATCCTTTATATTTAAGGTTACATAAAGTGTCTCGATGTTATTTTCTTTTTTTTTTATCACCATTGCTCCTTTAGCTATAACCCACCAACAAAGGTTACTGAATATCGTTCTTTATCAAATTGCCTTGTAGAGATTAAATTCCCTTTTAATCTCAAGATGCATTTGACATTCTTTAACTTCCATGCATATCCATTTCAATGTCTTCATATTAACATCACCCTTTCCTACTATATTTAACAGTTCATTATTAACAAGATGAACTTTTCTTAAATTATCAGTAACATAATTTTGCATAAGTTTTTATGTGAGGTTGAATGAAAAGATCTATCAGACTACTAACTTTAGAATCACAACATTTAGGATATCTTCAATTGTTGCATTTGCAAAATCTTTATCCTAATTTTTCTTTTTTGACTACTTATAGTCTTTCTTAAAGTGACCAATACGATCATAAATCTAACATGTAGTGCCAGATTTTGATTTACTCCTTTTCTTAGATTTTAATTTGCCCTTATTGTCATCACATTAATGTGTTCTTCCTTAGCCTTCAATACTCAAGGCATAACTAGAGTTGGATGATATGCCTAATTCTCTTTTATGAATATCTTTGCTCAGAATGAAATCTTGAACTATAGTAAATTGTAACTATTACAAATCAAACAAACTACTTATTATAGTTACAGTCACATTCCAACTTTTCAGTAATAAGTATAATAGGATCAAAACCTTAATCTTTTTATCAAAATTTGTATTCATCGAACTTAATTAATTAGAAATTAAATTAAACTTGTTCATATGATTTGTAAAAGAGGTATCCTATTTCATCTTTAGATCAAATAAATTTCTCATCAAATATACCTTATTACAACTGGATGGTTCTTTGTATGTGTGAATCAATGTCCTTCTCAGTCCTATAATTGTCTTCTCTGTTTGGACATTGACAGCAACATTTCATGCTAGCATCAATCAAATGACTCCCAAGGCTTGTTTATCCAATAACTCCTAGTCTTTCTTACTCATTGATTCTAGATTCTTTCCCAAAAGAGGTTGATGTAACTTTTTTTTGTATAGATCATTTTCCATTTGCATCTTGTAGAAATAGAAATTAATACTATTGAAGTTGTCGATCCTCACTTTTTCTTTTTCTAATGTTATCACTTCCACTACTCCTTTGGCCTTTTTAGAATCAAAGCATTGGTATTAGTTATTGGGAAATAAAATATTGAAAATGAAATAAAAAAGAAATGAACAAAAAAAATTCATGGTTTGGAGCCTAAATGTTCTTATGTCCTTAGTTGCATTGAAATTTTTACTATTTTAGAGTTCTTTTTTTTTTTCATATTACATAATAAACATGCCTTTTTATACAAAGAGCTAAGATAACTCTTATATAAAGACAAATTATATATTTACCCCTACATAATATTATTTAGTGTCCACTCTTACAAAATTTTCACCTCATTAAATTGGACATTAACTATGTTAGAAATCCTAGCCAATAAACATATGTTACCATGAACATTAACAAATGTATGAATTTTGAACAATTTGAGGCCAAGTGAGCACAAACTAGTTTTCTATGTATTTTAACCACACAACTTCCTTAATCTACTAGACCTAAGTTTTAACCTTCACAGTTGTTTTTATTTTTATGTACAAATAGATAAGGGAAATCTAGACACAAAAAAAAGATGCAATAATAGTGGGTTATTTGGGTGGTAATGTAAGGAATAGGAATGCAAGCCTTTTATCATTAACTCAAATCAATATCAACTTAATCTAGATAGACATGCTCAACTTGGTAGTTAACAAGTTCTATTTACCAAACTACCTTGTCTTCAATGCCAAATGCATAAAGTTTTGCTCAAAGTTTTTTATTCTTTCAAAAAACTAGTCATACAAAATATTAAAAAATTTTAGTCATAAAAATTTGCTCGAAGAACACAACTTTACTTATACCTTTGAACAAGGCTTTTATTATAGTGATCCCTTAGCATTGTATGCCATTATATGGACTATAGAGACATGATTATGTTTGTTTATATAGTGTTCTATTTCATTTGGATGCCTATAATTTCATTTTGAAAAGGTTAATGAGTTTTGTTATAAGTTTTTGGTGTTAGGATATTTTAAATAATTTTGTATCAAAAATTTAATTAAAATGTCATATAATTAGTAAAAAAACAATTATGTTTATTGTTACACTATTAAGAACTATAATTTTAAAATTCATTTGAGTATTAATAAATATATTTGAGTTAAACTATGTAATTTTGTGTATATATATATATATATAGCCATCTTTTTTTTAACCCACAAAAATTCTATCAAAAAACATATGATTATAGTAAAAGGCTAAAATAAAGAATGATTTATTAAGATAAGTGAACTTTCATTGGTTAATTAAAATGTCATATAATGAATGATAATTATTTATGCTTAAAAAATTGATAGCTTCTTATTTCATTATTTAAAGTTTAGTCATATTTTATGTAAGGAGAAAAAAATTGTATTATTTTATAACCCTTATGCTATATTATTATAATTTCAATTTAAATAAATATAAATGGTATGTATTAATATTACACTTATGAACTTGGATGTTATATATTTGTTGTTAATGAATATTAAGTTATATTTTTATATACATGTATTTAAAATTATAATTAGTCACCAAAGTTACCAAACTATTATGTTTAAAGTCATGCATATATTATAATTATAATTTAACTGCCACCAAAATGACAAAACTAGAATGTTTGAACCAACATGTATATATTATTATTATTATTTGTTAGTTAATAAAGTGGCCAAAATAATATGTTTAACAACAAGTATAAATAAGTTCTTTATTCATAATTTTAATGAAATATCTTTAAATAGAAAATGATTGGAATCATTGGAACTTTAAAATTTACTCAAAGATAAATTATTATTTCATAATTAATAACATGATTAAGGTAACCTAATGTTTTTGGAAAATATATTTGTTTATCAAAGTATCAATTATATTTCATAAAAGTATTTAATTTCCTATAAAACTTAATGGTATTACTTATGATAATGCACTATAGAATTTTTAAAAAAAAACTATAATATACTTTGATTATTTTATCTGACTTATGATTAATTATGAGTATTTATAACTATGCAACTAGTTTGATATACTTACATGTTTCATCTATTGTTTTGGTTTTTTGAATTAAACTTCTTAAAATAATATGAAAAATTCAATATTTACTTATATTTTATAAATGTGGACTTGAATTATTAATGAGTAAGCTAAGTTTTGTTGTTTCTACAGTCTTGTATCAGTTGTACTTGTTGTCAACTAGTGCAAGAAAATAAAGCCATATGAAAGGGTAAAAAGGTAAAAGCCACATAGAGGGGCAAGAACGTAAAAGCTACATAGAAGGTCAATACAATAAATTCGTCGCAAGTAAACCCTATTAGGGTTTCATGTAAGAAAGTATATAAAGACCTTAGAAGACAAAACTAGGGTAAGGCCAACACAATATATGGCAAATGAATATATGGCAAAACACAAAAGTGAGTAGACGACCAAATAAAGAAAATAGAAAATCACAACATACAGTTAAAGCACACCAATGGCAAGCAAACGGTAGAACAATGGACGACAAAATAGAAGAGAAGTAGTCATGGTCGGCCAAAACACAAGAGAGAAAAAACATGGCCGTTGGAAGAGAGAGAAACTCGACGGCCAGACCAGAAGAGTCGACGAGAAGGAGAAAAAAAGAAACTCGATGGCAGAATAGAGGTGAATGACCAAACGGCTGGACCGTAAAAGAGAAAAATTCGGCGGTAAGAGAGAGAAATCTAGTTGGACAACAAGAGAGAGAGATGGACGAAGAGAGAGACACCACCGGAAGAGCAGACAGCAGATCTGCAGTAACGTGAGACAAACGAATGACACAGCAAGGAGAGAACCGTGAAATGAACGAAAAGAAACTCATCACCAGCGGAAGTAGAGAGAAACTCGATGGCTGATGAACAGTGACTAGCAGTAAAGGGAAAAAATCTGATACAGCCAAAAGAGGTGTGAAACGGACAGCTGAGGGCAGGCCGTGGAACAGTAAAGTCGTGAGACAAGATGACGAGGGAGACAGTGAGACGGTGAAAGTAGGAGTTGTGTGAAACAACATAGAGAAAAAATTCTGTGAAGCACGTAAAGAACTTAACGTATTTAGATTTCTTCAAGAGAGGTTAGAGAGCGTTGCAGTGAACTTCTAAGCGGTAATAGAGTAGCCTTTCAATTCAACAGAGGCAAGACAAGCTAGAAGAAGGGTAAACACAGTAAGTGACACTCTTTGTATTGTACTTGTTTAGTAATTGCAATATTCAAAGGAGTAGAGAATTAAGACATCCATTGTAACTCTTAAGTATAGTGGATAATCTTGGTAAGGGAGAGTCCCTACCATTGTGGATGTACGTCATGTTGACGAAACCACGTAAATCTCGTGTGTCATTAATTTTCTTTACGTTCTGTATTTTGAATTGAATTGTGAACGTAGCTAAAGTATTAACCAACTCATAACCTAACGAAGACCTAAATGAGAACATCTAAATTGTCTATTAGGCAAGGTGTCTGAAAGGTGACTTTAGGGACTATTGTAATTAATAGGTAGCAATAGATCTACCTTAATCGAATCTGAGAGAAGCTGAAGTTGTTCACTTACCTGCGAATTACGAACTGTGGTGATACTGATTCACCCCCCCTCTCAGTATCACAAACTAGTAGATCCTAGGGAGAGGTCGGGAACTTTAATTGGTATTAGAGCACTGGTTCACTAGTTTGAAGTTTAATAGCTTGGTGTACTAGTTTGAAGGGATCTAGAATTTTGACTTGTTCAGCATACTGAGAAATGGAAGTCAATACCAGCACTAGCACCACTTACAGCAAGAAGGTTCAAATCTTCAATGGAACTAACTACCATATGTAGAGAGTGAGAATGCAAGTGGTATTTGCAACCATGGGCATGAATGTGGTGAAATGTGTACATAAGGGTTTTATCGCTAAAGAAGGTAAAGACCCAACCCCAAAAGAGTTAAGGCAGTTTGAGATAAATGAGAAGGCCTCAAACGTCATCATTTCAGCATTAACAGATGCTAAGTATGCTAAAGTGATGGACTGCAAATCTACTAAAGAGATATGAGACAAATTGTTGAAGTTTTATGAAGGTGATAACAAAATAAAGGAGGCTAAGCTTTAAGTGTTCAAGGAGAGATATGAATCTCTAAGAATGCAGAAGAATGAGATAGTCCAAGAGTTCTTCACCAGGGTTATTGACGCTGTAAACGACTTAAGAAGTTATGGGAAGAACAAGAAGGACTCATCCATTGTAAAGAAAATTCTGAAAATTTTGCCTGAGAGGTTTGCCTTAAAGGTAGCAATCATAGAAGAGAGTAAAGATCTCAATTCTATGTCTCTGCATGATTTTCAATGCAATCTCATTGCATATGAGATGAGAATAAAGTCAACTGAGAGCTCCTTAACGTCAAAGGTATCAAAGGAGGCAGCTTTTAAAGCTATGAAGCACTTGAAAATCAAAAAAGAGGAAGAACCATCTAGTAAGGATGATGATGATGATGATCAGGTAAAGTATTGGCTTACTTTATAGGGAAATTCAAAAAGGGGTCTAAAAAGGGAAAAGGACAGTTATCTTTAAGATGTTATCATTATGGGCAGATTGGACACTCTGCTTCTCAATGCAAAGTGAAACTTGATGATGAAGATAAGGATGATGATAATGATAAGCTGAATTCAAAATGAAGAAGACCATCATTCAAATTAAAGAAGTTCAGCAAGAAGACTGGCAACCCACAGAAGAAGAAGAGAGGCTCATTTAAGAGTTATGTGAGTCAAATAAAAGAAGTTGATGAAGAGGGAGATGAAAAATCATCAGATGAGCATGCCTTTATAGCATTAGCTAAAGGTGATAGTTCAACCTCTAAAGAGGAAGAAAAGGTTAATGAAGAAAAGCCAGATTTTGAAGCTGAGCTGGAAGCAGCTTCAAAAGAGATAATCAAAAGGGGCAGAACCATAAGAAGGTTTGAGGCCCATATAAAACAAGTGGAAGCATAGTCTATGGAAGCTAAAAGTCAAAA
This sequence comes from Ceriops decandra, assembly GCA_020615895.1. NCBI lineage: Eukaryota > Viridiplantae > Streptophyta > Magnoliopsida > Malpighiales > Rhizophoraceae > Ceriops > Ceriops decandra. The sequence continues at coordinate 5,651,004 of JAHLGO010021096.1, read as the reverse complement.
GGATGAAATAAGGGCTAAATATATTGACTTAAAGAGAAGATTTGAAGAACATATCAAAATATGTGAAGATCTCATAGTAAAACTTGGCTCAAGGACTTCAACAATTGAAGAAATGGAGATAGAGTTGCTGAGACTTCAGCAACAACTCAAAAAGAGTGAGGAGAATTTGTAGAAGTTTGAAGTGGTAGGAAAAACAAGCTCTGTAAAAATAAAGAAGAATGAGACTTTGCCACAAAAGTTGAAAAAGAAGGCAACTAAAGAAGAGAAGATAGTTATCAAACCAAAGCTATAGCCAAAAATGATGTATGTGGTTGAAGAGCAGTAGCCCATAGTTGCTAAGTCTCAGAAAGAAAAGAAAGTCAGCTAGCAAAGGGTTACAACTAAACAGAAGAAGGAGAAGAAGGTGATTGAAATGAAAGTCACACAAGCAAAGTAGCCAACTACTTTGCCTACACAGCAAGTGATAAACAAAAGAAGACAAACAACCGAGTTGAACGAAGAGCAACTGTCGAGAGAGAGAAAGACGGTCAACAGCCGCGCTGAACAAAGAGAGAGATTGTCGGCCAAAGCGCAAGAGAGAAAAAACACAGTCATTGGAAGAGAGAGAAGCCCGACGGCCAAACTAAAGGAGTCGATGGGAAAGAGAGAAAAAGAAACCTGACAACAGAATAGAGGTGAACGGCCAAAGAAGAGTGAACGGCTGGACAGTAAGAGAGAGAAATTCTGCGATAAGAGAGGGAAATCCAACCAAACAACAAGAGAGAGACAGACGAAGAGAGAGACACCACCACAAGAGCAGACAGCAGATCTGCGACGGCGTGAGACAAACGAACAACACGGCAAGGAGAGAATCATGAAATGGACGAAGAGAAACTCACCACCGGCGAAAGGAGAGAGAAACCCGACAGTCGATGAACAGTGACCAGCAGTAAAGGGCAGGCTGTGCAACAGTAAAGCCGTAAGACAAGAAGATAGGGGAGATAGTGAGACGGTGAAAGCAGAAGTTGTGTGAAACAACGTAAAGAAGAAATTCGGTGAAGCATGTAAAGAATTCAACATATTTCCAGATTTCTTCAAGAGAGGTTAGAGAGCATTGCGGTGAACTTCTAAGCGGCAGTGGAGCAACCTTTCAATTCAACAAAGGCAAGGGTAGACACAGTAAGTGACACTCTTTGTATTGTATTTGTTTAGTAATTACAATATTGAAAGGAGTAGAAAATTAAGACATCTATTGTAAGTAAAATTCTTAAGTATAGTGGATAGTCTCGGTAAGAGAGAGTCCCTACCAACGTAGATGTACGTCAGGTTGACGGAACCATATAAATCTCGTGTGTCCTTAATTTGCTTTACGTTCTGTGTTTTGAATTAAATTGTGAATGCAGCTAAAGTATTAACCAACCCATAACCTAACGAAGACCTAAACGAGAACATCTAAATTGTCTATTAAGTAAGGTATCTAAAAGGTGACTTTAGGGATTATTGTAATTAGTAGGTAGCAATAGATCTAGAGTCTGAGGAAGAGTTTACATTTAAGAAGAAGTTGAAGTTGTTCACTTACTTGCGAATTGCAAATTGTGGTGATACTGATTCACCCCCCTCTCAGTATCACAAACTAATATATCTTAGGTAGAAGTCGGGAACTTCAAGTTTAAATAGTAAGAAAGAGAAGTTACATAATAAATATAAGAACAAAATGATAGGTTAAGTCTTATGTTTATTAAAATGTTTATTACCAATAACATTAAAAAAAACTATTTCATAAACGAAAATTGTAAAACAATATTTCCAATATGTAGAAATACGATTTTGTTTTGTGGATACATCATTCATTAATGCCCTTATAACAAAACTCATGATTATGAAGTTTATTGAATGATGAACTCTGTAAAAGCACATTATTAAGATAAATAATTTTACAGCAAAAGTTAAAACCTTAGGATTAATGATAGGTAATTCCTTTTTAGTATAATTTATGTTAAACTCACTACCTATTAAGTACGAGCCATTTAAATTCATTACAATACTATAAAAAGGAAAGTGAAATGTTAATGAATTGGTATGCATGCTTATTTAAGAGGAAACTAAGAAAGAAAAATTAAATGAGTCACTTTATTAATTTATTAATTTCTTAGCAAGAAACCTAGGTAAGGAATGAAAGTGAGTTTCAACCAATTTAAGAAAAGAAATAGCTAGTGTCACTTTTATAATGAAAATTAATTATTATGAGGAAGATTATCAAAATATAAGATTTAATTCAAAGAAGAAAAGTAATTTAAAGACTTTTGTATGTTTTGAATCAAATTTAATTGAAATTCCTCAAAATACTTGGTGGCTTCATTTTAGCATTACTATTCATACATTTATAATGATACAATTATACATTATGATTCAATTGTAGTTGATATAAGAATACAATTTTTTTAATATATTCATATTAATATTTTATGTTAATTAAAAGATGATAAAGTTTAAAAAAAATCCTTACTTACTGTGTCTTATAATATGAGAATTAAGTGTAATATAATAAATGAAAATTTCATTTACTTACAACATAAATATTTATATTATATATTCAAAAAACGATTAGTGAAATTAATCAATGATGAAATTCCATGAAATCTAGATTTTGCTAATCTTATAATGTATATGGATTGCATTAAGTATAAGTAAACCAAATAAAGCATAAAAGAAATCATAAGAAGTACCTAACTTCTTGAATAAATAGACATAAGATTTGATATAAGTGGTGAATATTATATAAAATATAAGGATTTAGGGCAATGGTCCAATCCATATATGAAATTCCTTAAAAATCATGACATACATATACAGTAAACTATGTCATGCATACCTTAGCAAAATATGTGATAAAAAGGCATAATTAAATATTAATGAATAAAATTAAGAGCAAGATAAGTAATTCTTCTTTACTTAAATCTTTGTAGATGTATGCACTTAAAATCATAAGTATTTGTTAAATAGGATTTTGAATAAAACAATTTAAAGTACTATTATTAAATTATGGAGAATAAAGAAACCTAATTTAAAGTACTTAAATGTTTTGGATTACTTAACAAAAGCAAGAATCCATATAAAAAGAAATTAGAATTATGAAAAATTAATGATTACTTTATGGGTTGTCCAGAGATATCTAAAGGGTATATAACTATAATTCAAAAATTGTAAAATAGTAATTTAAGATTGATTGATAATGGTGAAAATAGTGATAAATTAGGATAGATATTTCTTTACCTATAATAATTTATTCATTCACTATGATATTAAATATTATTTTAAAAATTGAATAACATTTAAATGAAGAATTACTTCTTAAAGAAACTAACTCATAATTAACTAATGTAAATAAGCCACAAGGAGTAGTATTAAAAAGATCTCAAAGAGAAAGAAGAGCAATTATTTGAAAGAATTGTGTGATTTATTTATGAGAATCAAGATTTTGATATTGGAATAAATAAGCATCTAATTTCATCTTCACATGTTATAGAATTAAAGATAATTATGACATTAGTGGTTCAGTATGATTTAAATTTGTACAATATATATGTGAAAACTATTTTTTTTAATAAAATTCTTAAAGAGGAAATTTACATAAATTAACCTTAAGGTCTTTTTTTTTTTTTTTTGTAAAAGGTAAAGATCAAATAATGTACGAACTAATGAAGTTAATATACAAACTAAAGCAAGTTGCCCTACAATGATATATTATATTTTATTAAACATAAGCATTAGAAAACACACAGAGATTTTTATATGGTTCACCTATAATGTGTAAACTACATCTACGATATGATAGGATTACTCTTAAATCACACAATCTACTTTTGTTATTAAGAGATACAGCTAATGTTGTAGAAGGATCATTCCTTAACCACTTATAATCATCTTCTGATTACTCAAAGGAACTCCCACTTTTTTTCAAGAAGTTTATAAAAATGTTATGACCAAGACTTCCCTAAGAAAGATCACTCAATATGCACAGACTACTATTATAGAAAGTGGATCTTCTCTTTCCTCACTGCCGGTCTTTGCTTAAGCTTTACCAATCTCTTCTCTGTAGGTTCTCTATGTTGTTACTACTATTTCTCCTTTAAAGGTTCTCTTTTTTGTAGGTTCTCTCCTTTGTCGGTTCTATCGACTGTAGGTTCTCTCTACTGTAGGTTATCTCTGCTATACGTTAGCTCTATTATCAATGCTACCTCCTTCTGCCTTCGCAAGTTTTCTCCTTTTGCTGCTGGTGCTGGTTGCTTCTTCCTTAGCAGGTTCTCTTCCTTTGTTACTGGTGCTGCCTACTCTACCTTGGTAGGTTCTTTTCCTCTATTGCTAGTGCTGCCTTACCTATTGTCGAGATAAGCTTTCTCCTCTATTACTGGTGCTGCTTGCTTCTACCTTGGCAGGTTCTCTTCCTCTATTTTTGGTGTTACTTTATTTGTTGTTACAAGCTATTGCACGCTCCTTCCTTCTACAACAACTCCTCCCTCTTCCTTTTATTGTAATTTTTGCCTTCTTTTTGCTGCAATTATTGTCTTCTCCTTGCTGCAATTGTTGCCTTCTCTTTGCTACAATTGCTGCCTTCTCCTTGTTGTAATTGCTACTTTCTCTTACTACAATTGCTACCTTCTCTTTGTTGCAATTGTTTCCTTCTCCTTGTTGCAATTGCTGTTGCCTTCTCCTTTGGTGTGGTTGCCTCTTTTTTTTTATGGTTGTTGCCTCCTTGTTGTAGGATCAACGGTTAACATTAACTTCCTAAAATTTAGGGTCAATGGTCAAGAGTTAATAGTTAGCCTTGACCTTTAAAATTTAAGTTCTACAATCAATATTGACTTATTAACTTTAAAGTTAACTTACCATCAACAGTTTTGACCAACGACCTCTCTACATCTTAACAGCATTTATAATATGAAATCAACAAGAACAACTATGTGAGATTATTAATAATAAATCCAACATTAACCATCAAAGATAGACTCAATAATCTCCCCTGGCAACACATTAAATCTAACAATAAGCAATGCACTTCCCTTAAAACATGCATTTCCTTTTTCGCATGTAGGAATGATTCTAATTTTGAAACAAACTGCTCTTTTCTTCTACTTCTCCCCCTTGATAATTTCTCCTCCTTTATTTATTAAGCTACTCCCCCTTATAATTAGTATATACTCTCTTTGAATTTATGCAAAATATCTTCCCTTTTGACAATAAATCCAAAGAATAATAAAAGAGGGAAAAGGAGACGGGTTAGAGGCATACTTTAGCCTTTAGGGGATAGCTAAACACATAAATTTAGCCTTAACTTTTGGAACATCTCTCTCGATAGAGGTTTGTTGAATATATTTGCAATTTGCTCCAATGGCTTCTTTGTTTAAATCTCCTCATTTTTATAGGTAGCATCCACCATTTTCCCTTTTTGACAAGTGCTATAAGTCTCCAATGTCTTCTTTGTTTAAATCTCCTCATTTTTATAGGCAGCATCCACCATTTTCCCTTTTTGACAAGTGTTATAAGTTGCATTTTTTTTTTCTCTTCTCAGTTTAGGTATGTCTTTCATAGCTTCATTTTTGGATAACTTGTTCAGCCTTTTTTGTCCAAGATGTCCCAATCTCCTATGCCATAGCAAATTCTTATCTTTGGTGCTTATGTAGCATGTGTTTTTACTTCTAGAAACTTGGTATAAGTTTCCATTAGTTCTTTCACCCTTAGTAAAAACAACACCATCATTTAATCTCTTTACTGTATATCTACTCTTGTTGAAGGTAATTTCATGTCCATCATTAGAAAGTTGGCTAACATTCATAAGATTGTGTTTTAGCCCTTCAATATAAAGCACTTCCTTTGATTTCAGCTTTTTTGCACCAATTTCAACACCAACACCTTTAATTTTTAAGGCACCATCATTGTCAAATGTGACTAATCCTTCATCATATTATTCTACTTCTTTCAACACCTTGGAGTCTCCTGTCATGTGTGAAGAGCAACCACTATCCAAGATCTATGACTTTTTTTTTCTTGGAAGCTTTTAAGGCTACTTCCACAACCATAGCTATTTTTCTTCCTCTTTTTCTTCTTTATCCAAACCTAGGAGCATATGTAGGTGTTCTCCTTTACATTCTTTGATTGGGTAACAATGTCAAGCATTCCTCAGCAGTATGTCAAGCCTTTTCACATCTTTCACAAATTTCTTCCAATATATCAAATCTATTTCTTAATGGAATATGACTTCTTTTCACTTGAGGTTGTCTCCTTTCTTGATAAAGTCTCCCCTTAAACTCTTGACTCACACTTCTCTTTATTATAGGCCCATACACTAGCCTTGTGCCCATACTTACCACAGTTTCAATAAAATCCTTCAAATCTAGATTTTCTTCTTTCACTAAGTTCATGTCTCTTATCTTTAACAACTGTTGTGGCAACTTTCTTTCCATCTTTGACAACTTGTCTCCTTTGTATGGGAGTTTTCATCACATCTTTCCTAACCCATTTTATGTTAGGTTAGTTTCTCTTCTCCATAATGTCATTATGCTTGCTTTCAGGCATAAACACAATTTTCTAGTTCTATAATCCTTAATTTCTTTATTTTCTTGAAGGTTAACTCCTTCTTTACCTTAGACTTTTTTTTCTTTCTTTATTAGGTTTATTCTCATTTCATAAAGCCACCAATATGCTGTGTAAATCATTCAAAGGTAGTCTATCTAAATCTCTATCCTCTATGAAGGAAACTTTAGCATTGAAAGATTCTAGTAAGGTTCTAAGTATCTTCCTTACCATAATAACATCATTGATCTCCTCTCTATAACCTCTGATAAAGCATACAATTTCATTTACTCTTGTAAAGAAGACATCAACAAATTTATCATTCTACATCTTTATGTCTTCAATTTTGCTCCTTTAGATTTGTAGTTTAACTTCCTTCACAACCTTATCTCTTTTATAAATATTCTTCAATTTGTCCCAAATTTGTTTGGTTATATTGCACCTCATCATTTTGGTGAATTCTTTGTCTGATAAAAAGACATATAAGGCATTTCTTGCTTTTCCATCACACTCCAAATTCTTCTTATTAGTAGGCATCATAGCAACACTTTTAGTAATAAGGGTAAAGCCACTGATAGTATATTCAAACACATTCAAACCAAGTGACATCAGATATAAAAGTATTTATTCTTCTATAACTGATAATTTTATCCATTAAAAATGGGAATGCCTTTATTATTAATATTGTTCATGGTCCATGATATTAACCAACAATAGATGTAAAGACTTACAATAACAACAAGAAATTTCATATCAAAGCAAATAGAATGGATCAATAGAGAAACCAAGCTCTAATACCACTTGATAAGGACCTTTTTAGGTCTCACACTAAGAGGGGAAAAGGGTGAATCAATGTGAGATACTCACTTTTTACAAATTTGTCCAAATTAACCATTGACTTGCTAGAATCAATGATCCAATTTTTATCTTGCTTCTTTATGTAAGAGCAATCATATGGATATCAATTAAACGTGAGCACTAGAAAACACACAAATATTTTTACGTGATTCACCCATAATGTGTGAGCTACATCCATGATGTAATAGGATCACTCATAATCACACAATCTACTCATGTTATCAAAGGATACAGTTAATTTCATGGAAGGATCACTCCTTAACCACTTACAATGATTTCCTGATCACTTAATAGATTGATCTCTCAATAACTCTAAAGGTCTCCTCCCGTTTTTCAAGAAGTTTATAAAAAGTTTATGTGATGTGTCCCATATCGGTTCCTAAGGGGTCTTTGCGCTGTTTATAAGGATTGGGTCAACCCTCCATTCTTGAGCTAGCTTTTATGGTGGAGTTAGGGTTCAATTCCTTATCAGGTGGTATCAGAGCCAAACCTCAGAGGGTCGGTGGGCGCATGTACAAAGGTTCCCTGCCATTGTGCCGATCACCGACTGAGGCAGCACACCGTGCCGATCACCAACTGAGGCAGCACAGGGACGTGCAGTTTAAAGGGGTCGGGAACGATGTGTCCCATATCGGTTCCTGAGGGGTCTTTGCGCTATTTATAAGGATTGGGTCAACCCTCCATTCTTGAGCTAGCTTTTGTGGTGGAGTTAGGGTTCAATTCCTTATCATTATGACTAAGACTTCCCTAAGAAAGATCACTCAATATGCACAAGCTACTATTGCAAAAAGCATATCTTCTCCTTCCTCACTACCGATCTTTGCTTAAGCTTTATCGGTCTCTTATCTATAGGTTCTTTATGCTACTACTACTATTTTTCCTTTGCAGGTTCTCTCTTTTATAGGTTCTCTCCTTTGTAGGTTATCTCCGTTATAAGTTATCTCTGTTGTAGGTTCTCTCCCTTTGCTGTCAGTGCTACTTCCTTCTGCCTTGATAGGTTCTTTCCCTCTACTGTTAGTGTTGCCTACTTCTACCTTGATAAGTTCACTTCCTCTACTATTGGTGCTGCCCCACATACTATAGGGGCAAGTTTTCTCCTTTGTTGTTGGTGCTACTTACTTCTGCCTTGGAAGGTTCTCTTCCTCTGTTATTGGTGTTGTTTGCTTCTGCCTTGGTAGGTTCTCTTCCTTTGCTACTGGTGCTACCTCACCTACTATCAAGACAAGCTTTCTCCTCTGCTGCTAGTGCTGCTTGCTTCTGCCTTAGTAAGTTGTCTTCCTCTATTACTAGTGTTACCTCACCTACTACTACAAGCTACTACAAGCTCCTTTTTTCTGCAGCCACTCCTCCTTCTTGCTCTTGTTGCAATTTCTGCCTTCTCTTTGCTTCAATTGTTACTTTGTCCTTGCTATAATTACTTCTTTCTCCTTACTACAATTGCTACCTTCTCCTTGCTGTAATTGTAGTCTTTTCCTTACTATAATTTCTGCCTTCTTCTTATTGTAATTAATACTGCCTCTCTTTTTAGTGGCTACTACCTCCTCTTTTTGGTTACTGCTACACCTTCTTCCTTTGGTTGCTACTACACCTTCTACCTTGGGTTTCTTTGGTTACCATTGCACCTTCTCCCTTGGTTATTGCTGCCCCTTCTCTTTCTAGTGGCTACTGCACCTTCTTCTTTGGTGGCTGCTGCACCTTCTCCTTTTGTTGGCTGCTGCACCTTCTTCTTTATGGCTACTGCACCTTCTCCTTCCAATGGCTACTATATCGTCTCCTTCTCCTTTTGGTTCAACTGTCACCTTTTGGTGTGGCTGACCTTCTTCTCCCTTTAGTTCAGTTGTCACCTTTTTTGGTGTAGCTACTACACATTTATTCTCCCTTTACTACTGCATCTCTTTCTCCTTTTGGTGGTTACTAACTGTTGTTGCACCTTCTTCTTCCTTTAGTGGGGCTAACAGCTACTGTACTCTTTGGTTTGCCACTATACCTCTCTTTGGTTGGTTGCCATGCACCTTTCTTTTTTATTATCTCTTAATTTTTCTACAGTACACACATCTTTTGAAAGATACATGGATGTATTTAAAGGCTTTGAGTTTTAGGTTTACCCAATCATCAATGGGCAACATTGATTCCCAATGGTTATATTTAATTCCTAAAATTTAAGGTCAACGATTAACATTGACATTTTAAAATGTAGAGTCAATGGTCAAAGGTCAACAATTGGCCTTGACCTCTAAAATTTAGGGTCAACAGTCAACATTAACTTTAAAGTTGACTTGTTATTAACAGTTTTGACTAACAACCTATTTGTATCTCAATGTTGTAAAAGGATCATTCCATAACTACTTATCTCCTGATCACAAAATTGATCTCTCAATCACTCAAAGGTTTGATCTCCCAAACATTAGAAAAGTTGATCTCCTGATCACTCTAAGGGTCTCCCACTTTTTTTAACAAAGTTTATAAAATGATTAGTAACTAACACTTTCTTTCCTCTACTACCACGGCTACCTTGGTAGGTTTCTTCCTTTGCTATCAATTCTACCTCACTTATTACCTTGGTAAGTTACTTCACCTGCTATTGGTTCTGCCTGCCCTATTGTTAATGCAAGTTTTCTCCTTCTGCTGTTAATGTTGCCTGCCCTAATGTCAAGGCAAGTTTTCTCCTCCTACTATTGGTGCTGCGTGCCTTACTACCGAGGCAAGTTTTCTCCTCTTGCTACTAATATTGTTTGTTGCTAGCTCTACAAGCTATTGGTTGTGATTCACCTAATGCCAGTTCTACAACCTGTTGGTTATGACTATTGCTAGTTGTGCCTGTACTTATTGGTTGTGCGTACTCTTACTACCTGCTACTAGTTATACCTGCAGTTGTTACTATTGCTGTTGATTGTGCTTATTGTTGCACATCTCCTCTGGTTTGGTGCGGCTACTACAAATCTCCTCTGGTTTGGTGTAGTTATTGCACGTCTCCTTTGGTTTGGTGTGGTTGCTACAACTTCTTCTTCTCCCTTTGATTTAGCTAGCTACTGCCTTCTTCTTTTCCCTTTGGTAAGGCTGTCAGTTACTACAACTCCTTCTTTGGTTGGTGTGGCTGCCAATTGCTGCAACTCCTTCTCCCTTTGGTAAGGTTATTGGCTACACCACTCCTTGGTGCTGCACCTCTCTTAACTGGCTGCACCTCTCTTTGGTGGCTACCTCCTTTGCCTTAGCCAATCACTCTCTCTTTGGTGGCTGCCTCTCTCTTTGTCGCTTAACCTATCTTTGGCTTTAGGTTTGCTATTCACCTTTTCTTGGCTTTAGGTTTGTCACTCCCTTCTATAACCCTTTCCATTCTCTTAATTTTTCTACATCCCACACATTGGTCCTATAAGATGCATAGAGGTATTTATAAAGCCTTAAGATTATGGTTGCATACTCATCAATAGTCTGTATTGATTCCCAAGGTTTGCCCTACAATCAACAGCCAGATTTGATTACTAAAATTTAAGGTTATCGATCTATACTGACTTTCTAAAATTTAGGGTCAATGGTCAAGGGTCAACAGTCAGCTTTGACCCCTAAAATTTAGGGTCAATGGTCAATATTAACTCATTGACTTCATGATTAACCGACCATCAATGGTTTTTCCCAATAACCTCTCTATATCCCAATGACATTCAAAACATCACATTAACACAAAACAAATGTGAGATACTATTAACAATAAATCCAATATTAACTATTAAAGATGGACCCAACACTCTTCTACTTAGCTTCCCTTCACTTTATGCTATCTAATTGATGGCATAGGTTGACTAATTCCAACTTTCTCCTAACTTTGAATCACCATAATTTTTCTATGCCATTCATTGAGATCTTTTTAGGTTTCAATATCATTCTAAAAATAAAGATATAATAAAATACCAAAAATTTGCAAAATGTTTAGTATAATTCAAATATCTAATTAAAAATATCATGAATTAAAAGATTATGTGTGTGTATATATATATACATATAACATATATGTCAATCAATGAATTATAAAATATAAAAGAATAATTTAAATAAATTAATATTAATTAAGTGTGAGAAGCACATCAAATTATAAAGAATATCACATAATTCAAGTCTCAACATTCTTAACAATAGAAGTTGGATCCTTTGTCATGTTAACCTTGACTCATTTAGTTATAATGTTATTTAGGACTTTTTCGAGTAAAGATTGACAATTCATTAATTGGAAGTTCACATAGGCCATTAAATGTCTTCTTCCTATTGACAATAGTAGCAAACTAAGGCTAAATGATCAATTAGCTACAAAAAGCAAAAAATAAAGACAAATACCTATATAATTTGGTTAATATATATAAAAAGAAAAACTTGTGCCTATAAAAAATTGTCAAAATGTCTTCTCCTTTACTTTTTTTACTTTGCATGAAATTTATAAATATTCATTTTTTATCCAATAAAAGTTCAAAAAGTGACCTAAACAATTGGCACCCTTAAGTCTTAAGGCTAAACAAACAAGGTATTTAGGACTTGATCTTACCAATTGTTGAATTTTCCTATAATAATTTTGTTAATAGGTCCACTAGTAAAAGTTCTTTTGAGATTGTTCATGACTACATTTCATGTACTCTTATATATCTTATTCCCCTTTCCTCTAACATTCATTCTTCTAAACTTACTAAAAATTTTGTCAAATACATGTATGACCTACATGCTGAGATTAAACACAAATTTGCTTTAAGTAATACAGATTATAAATTTCTTGTTAATGTGCATCAGTAGGAAAAACATTTCAATATAGATGATTATGTCATGATTCACATTTGCCCTCAACGCTTTGCTAAATACTCCTTCAAGAAATTACATGCTCAAACTATTAATTCTTATTCCATCATTGAAAAACTTAGATCTAATGCATATTTACTTGATTTACTTACTAATTTGAATATTAGTTATATTTTCAATGTGGAGGATATATCATCATATTAAAGTGCTTTCAAGTTTCCTTCACAACCTTTTAATCTTCCTACAAAAACTGTTTTGTCCAATGCACCATATTTTACTTACGGACATTAAAACTATCTTAGTGATAAGCATGTTGCTTCTTCTTAAAATGAATTTCAACACTACTTTGTCTAATGGAAATCACACTCTATTTCTAATGTTACTTCGCTTTTTAAGGATAAGCTTTATTCATTGGGTGCTACTTTACTAGATTTTGCTTGGCATTAATATTAAGCCCACCTTTAAAGGGTAATATTGGATTTGTTGTCAACAGCATCTCACATAATTGTTCTTGTTAATTTAATGTTATGAATGTCGTTGAGATGTAGAGAGATAGTTGAACAAAATCATTGATGCCAAGTCAACCCTGAAGTCGATGAGTTAATATTGACTATTGACCCTAAATTTTAGGGGGTCAAGACTAATCGTTAACCCTTAATCATTGATCCTAAATTTTAGGAAGACAATGTTGACCATTGACCCTAAAGTTTAGGAATCAAATCTAACTGTTGATTGCAAGGCAACCCTTGGGAATCAATACTAATCGTTGATAAGTGTGCAACCCTAATCTCAAAGCTCTATAAATAACTTCATGTATCTTGCAAGACCAATGTGTGGGTTGTAGAAAAATTGAGAGAATGACAAATCTAAAGCCAAGGAGAGGTGAATGGCAAGCATAAAACCAAAGATAGTTGAGCGGCAATAAGAGAGGTAACCACCAAAAAGAGAATGACCGGCCAAGAGAGGTGTAACCAACCAAGAGGTGACAACAACCACCAAAGAAGGAGGCAACCACACAAATTTAAGGAGGAGTTGCAACAACCGATAACCCTACCAAAGAAAAAAGAAGAAAACAGCAACTAGCAAACCAAAAGGAGAAGAAGAAGTTACAACATCCATTCAAGGAGAAGTGCAGTAACTAGTACACCAATCAAGGAAAGAGAGATACAACAATCGGTAAACTAATTAAGAGGTATAGCAATTGGCAAACTAATCAAGGAGAGGTGCAACAACTGGTAAACTAATAAAGGACAAGGTGCAGTAGCCATACCAAATCAGGGAGACATGTAGCAGCCACACCAAACCAGAGGAGATGTGTAGCAATCACACCAAACTAGAGGAGATGTGTAACAATAATTATAGCAGCAAGCATAACAAGTAGTAGGCAACAGCACAACCAACAGCTTACAGAACCAATAGCATGTGAATCACAACCAGTAGCTTACAAAACCAACAAGAAGTGAATTGACCAGCAACTTGCAGTACAACCAGCAGCGTGTAGCATAACCAATAACATGCAGCACAACCAATAACTTGCAACATAACCAATAGCATGTAATACCAGTAGTAGAAGGAGAAAACTTACCTTGGCAGAAAGGCAAGCAACACCTGTAGCAGGAGGAGAAAACCTGCCCTGATAGTAGGGTAGGTAGAACCAACAACAGGAAAATAACCTTCCAAAACAACAAGTGAAGCAACCTACCAAGGCAACAAGTAACAACAAGGTAGGTAGCATCAGCAACAAAAGGAGAAAACTTACCCTAACAATAGGGTTGGCAAAACCAACAATAGAAAAGCAACCTACCAAGGTAGTAGGGGAAGAAACCTACTAAGACAGCAAGTGAGGTAACACCGGCAGCAGAGGAGAAAACCTACCAAGGCAGCACCAGCAACAAGGAAAGAGAACCTGTAGTGGAGATAACCTATAACCAAGAGAACTTATAAAGTAGAGAACCTGTCGAAGATAGCTGCAGAAAAGAGACTAGCAAAGCTTGAGCAAAGACCAATAGTAAAGAAGAAGAAGCTTCACTTTCTGCATTAGCATCCTATGCACATTGAGTGATCCTTCTTAGAAAAGTGTTAATTACTAACATTTTTATAATCTTCCTGAAAAAGGGTCGAAGACCCTTGGAGTGATCAAGAGATCATCTTATCTAGTGATCAAGAGATCAAATCTTTGAGTAATCAGGAGATCATTGTAAGTGGTTAAGAAGTGATCCTTCCACAACATAAGTGTATTCTTTGATAACAGGAGTGTATTGTGTGATTTAAGAGTAATCCTATCACATCGTGGACGGAGCTCACACATTATAGGTGGATCATGTAAAAATCGTTATGTGTTCTCTGATGCTTACACTTGATTGATATCTATATGGCCGCACTTACATAAAGAAGCAAGATAAATAATTAGATCATCAACTCTAATAAGTTACAGATGTTAATC
>JAHLGO010021096.1:5573372-5620169 GCA_020615895.1 Ceriops decandra | reverse complement strand
TAAGTTGAAAACATGATACTTTTATACAAAATACTGTATCATTAGCAATTATTATTTCGTTTGAACGAAAATATTAGCTAGAAGAAAAGTGCAAGAAGTGGGGCTAAACAAAAAGGTACGAGATTTCTGCAACCCATAAACGATTTTCAAAGAGGGACCGCTGTCTGACAGTTTCCATTTCAACCGGGACCGCTTTAACGTTCCAATTACGAGATTGACCCGATTCAATTTTTTTGTTCAGAATCAAAATTGTCGTCGGTACCGCATTACGTCATTATTGTTGGCGATTGCGACCAATTTAAAAACGACTGCGCATTGATTCAATTCTTGGCCTCCATCGATCTTATATTATCCTTGACCAGTCGTCTTCTATTATTATTATTATTTACCCTCGCATCTCCGTAAAATTCTTCAGCCTTAGCGCCCCCCCCCCCTTTGGGTTCACGCAAAAAGAAGTTATCATCGTCATCATCATTTAAAAAAAAAAGATAAATAAATAAAATTTGCTTTGGTTAGTTGGATTCTGTATACGTCAGTTTGAAACTTGATGGTGCCTCTCGAGTTGTTCTGAAGCCTATAAGCAACACAAAGAAAACCAGCGATTAATCATTATAATATTGGGTTTTCGAAGGCAGTCCAGTAATAATTATCTTGGTTTAATTTCTACTCTTCTGATCTTTCTCCCCAATTCGGTGAGAAAAGTGATTCCTGGACCCCACAATGCATTTTCCTTTGTTTTTCACACAGTTTATTTTTTCTCGTACGGTTTTCCAAACGGACGATTTTGACTTCTCTTTGTCATTTTCTTTTGCTTTTTTTTTTTTTTTCCTTCACTAAGCAATTCTCTCAAAACAAACACACTTCGATCAATTAAGCCTGTGAAATTCTAGCTTCTCTCAAACATGACTCAGTCCAACTCACCTTGGTTTCGCTAGAAAACATAAATGAAAGGCTGATGTGCCTGCGTCGAGGCACGACAGAAGTTAACTAAACAACTCAAGCCAATGAAGCAAACCAAATGCCGATCCGTTTATTGAGTAGTTACTAATTGGAACCATTGATCATTACCTCTGATGTTAATCTAAATTAGGAGAAAAAAATTATAATAAAAATTAATTTAATGAAATCTCATTTAAATTTTATTATTTGAATAGATTTAGATGTTCGTTATTATACAAAGATATAGTTTAAATTATTAAGTGTACTTTAAAATTATTTTGTAATGTTTTATTAGATTAATAAAATATAAAGTATTTATATCAAAGCGAATATCACCCTTTAGATGCTATCAGCCTTCTTGCTAAATGCTGCCCAACTTAAATTTGGCCACCACGCTTTCTAAAATAGCTCTAAAGGCTATAAACCTACAAAAATTTATATTGTCCCTTTTGTCATGTACGTACAAGTTTTACTTATAATTATGCGACACTTGGCTTATTTTTAATGCCTATTGTAAAAGCTAAGTTAGATTTTACTCACCTTGGATGGTAAAGAGAAAGAGTGGAGCATAATGAAAAACATAAGAAGGAGAGAGTAGTTAAAGAATGAAAATACTATACTATACTTTAGATAATATAAGTACTTTGGTTAACTTTTGATACTTGGAATAAATGATACATTCCTTTTTATATAACTCTACTCCTTTAATAGATGGTAGTGATCAATCTAATCTAACGATTATACTCAAGTATCTAGAGAGTTTTACATCTACAATTTTATATACATTATGTAAATTCTACAATTATATAAAATGTTCTAAAGTCCTTGTGACTTTTTCATCCTTCAAAATTCTGCTTGAGTCTTTTAGAACCTCTTAAGGCGTTTCATTTTTTCCCATCTAATTCATTGACGCTCTCATCAAGTCCTCATAGTCTTAAAGCTATTGTTGGAATTGTCAAAGGTCTTCTTTTGTTTCCTATATTGCTTCACTCTTGAGCAATCCTTCCACTTAAACAAGTATTGAGTGCTAGGTGGTGTATCATATTTCTAAATCTCGTTAATTTCTTTGTCATAAGACTTCACCATAATTGATGGAGCCTTTGTTAAAACTCCATGGCTTGAGTCTTTCTTGTTTTCCTTGAATGACTTGAGCATACTTGCACAGATGACCATGTGGATTTTTAGGTTTTTAGGCAAGTATAACTTGTAAAAGGCCTTGCTAAACTTTTTTAAGATCGAATATAGCTTTTTATATTTCCTTATTAGGCCTTTATGGATAAAGTGGAAAGCCTTGAACTATTGGGGTAAGATCTTGACCATTACATTGTCATTAGTAGTAGACTTGTCTTGTTGTCTCCTTTCATATGCCTATTTTTTTATCTTCTTGATTGCCTTGTCAAGGTAGGAATATGCTATGTCTAGATGCTTCTTCCATGACTTGGTCATTTTTAAAGCTCTTAGGCTTTTAATTGATGAATCCACATCTACAGTATGTGGTATTAAAGGTTATTGCCTAATCACTAACTCAAAAGGACTCTTGTTGTCTTAATTTGCAAGTTGTAAGAATGTTTGGTCATATCTAGGAATTTCCCCAATCCTATTAGTTGGTATTTACAAAATGTTTAAGATAACACTCTAAAAGAGCATTCACTTTTTCAATTTGATCATCGATTTAAGGATGAAAACTCATGGAGAAAGGTAGCTAAATCCTTATAAGCTTAAACAGCTTATCCCATAATTTGCTAGTAAAGCGAGGGTCACAATTAGTTATAATGTAGTGTAACAACCCCCAATACTTCACCATATTCTTAAAGAATAGTTGTGTTGCTTATTCAATTGTACAGTCAATTGGGGTAGGGATAAAAGTCTCATACTTTGAAACTGATCAATAACCATCATGATTGACCTTAACCCCTCTAACTTGGGTAAAGCAAAGATGAAATACATAGTGATGGTCTCCTAACACCTTTGAGTTGTTAGTAAGGGTTCCAGTAAGCCACAAGTAGTTTGT
Organism: Ceriops decandra; assembly: GCA_020615895.1. Taxonomy (NCBI): domain Eukaryota; kingdom Viridiplantae; phylum Streptophyta; class Magnoliopsida; order Malpighiales; family Rhizophoraceae; genus Ceriops; species Ceriops decandra. The sequence continues at coordinate 5,617,219 of JAHLGO010021096.1, read as the reverse complement.
AATCAACCTCTTCTTATTAGTAGCAAATAAGATAAGTCCTTACATACATCTCGACCTCATCCTTTAGCTAAAGCAATAGTAAGTCACTTCCAACAATACCTATGTCCTCTTCATACTTGGGTGACTAGCCCTTTTGGTATCATGACACTCCTTAATAAGGGAGTGCCTTATGTTCTCCCACTTGGATATATATAGTTTCCTACATCAGGTGTAGATTAGGTCATCCTCAACTTAAAACCTTTTAGTCTTCCCTTTAGTAGAAAGACTAACAATTTATATAGCCTTCATGCTTGAGCCTTTCTTAAATTATGTCTTTGATATCCCCTTTTGCTTAAATGATGACCACCAATTCTACCTTGTGACATAGAGTGTTAGTAACCATGTTGGCTTTGTTCGAATTGTAATTTAATAAATAGTTGAACTTAGCTAATTAGTCTTGCCATTTAACTTCTTTTAGAGTCAACTTCTTTTGGGTTTAAAGTAGTTAGTGACCACATTATTCATCTTAGTCAAAAATTATGAACCTAGTAGATAGTGACACTAAGTGCAAAGATAGTGTAAAATGGCAATCATCTCTTTCTCTTGCATCGTGTATCTCCACTTAATGTCATTTAACTTTTTGGTCTCATAAGCCATAAGATGCCTTTCTTGCATTAGGATCCTTCCAATGGCAAAGTTAGAGACATTGGTGTGGATTTAAAAAATCTTTGTGAAGTTAAGGAGAATGAGGATAGGCTCTATGCTCATTATGACTTTTAACCTTTCAAAGGCCATTTGTTGTCGAGTTGTCCATTCCTATGATTGGTTCTTCTTTAGTAAGTTGATTGGAGTAGTTATGTGGGTCAAGTATCTTTTGATAAACTGCCTATAATAATTGGTTAGGCAAGGAATGACCACAACTTAGACACATGATTTAGTGTTTTTATTCTTTTATGGCTCATACCTTATCCTTATCCATTTGAATATGCCAATTTCTTACAATATGGCCAAAGAAGTGTACCTCTTATGCCATAAAAGTGCACTTTTCCTTCTTGATGTAAAGATCATTTTCCTATAAAATTTTAAACATGATTTATAGGTGGTCTACATCTTATTTAAGAATTTTATTGTAAATAAGAATGTCATCTAGATAGACCACTATGAACTAGTCTAAGAACAACTAGAATATCTAGTTTATAAGTGTGGAAAAAGTGGCAGAGGCATTGGTTAGCCCAAAGGGTATTACTAACCATTTAAGGGAGCTATAGTAGGTATTATTAGACCTTATAGACCATATTCTTACGTTAAAATTGCCTTTTAAGTTCCCTTTTTAAGTCCTTCTATATGGCTATGGTGCAAAGGCATTTTTACATATTCATATGCTTCTTGCATTACCATAGGGTCACAGTGTTAGCAAGGTAAAGGGTTGTCATGTTCACTTTATCTTGCTTGTCAGTTATTGAAGTTTCTGACTTTACCTTAAGATCTACTAGTTTGTGATACTAAGAGGGGGGTGAATCAATATCACCACAATTCGCAATTCGTAGGTAAGTGAACAACTTCAACCTCTTCTTAAAAGCAAACTCTTTCTTAGACTTGACTGAGGTAGATTTATTACTACCTACTAATTACAATAGTCCCCAAAGTCACCTTTTAGACACCTTGCCTAATAGACAATTTGGATGTTCTTGTTTAGGTCTTCGTTAGGTTATAAGTTGGCTGATACTTTAATTGCGTTCATTCAATTCAAAACACAGAACGTAAAGAAAATTAAGGATACACGAGATTTATGTAATTTTGTCAACGTGATGTACATCCACGGTAGTAGGAACTTTCTCTTACCGAGACTATTTACTATACTTAAGAATTCTAGTTACAATGGATGTCTTAATCCTCTACTCCTTTCACTATTGCAAGTACTAAGTAAGTATGATACAAAGAGTATCACTTACTGTGTCTACCCTTCTTCTAGCTTGTCTTGCCTCTGTTGAATTGAAAGGCTACTCCACTGCCACTTAGGAGTTCACCGTAACGCTCTCTAACTTTTGTTGAAGAAATCTGGAAATACGTTGAGTTATTTTCGATGCTTCGCCTAATTCCTTCTCTACGTTGTCTCACACATCTCCTGCTTTCATCGTTTCACGGTCTCACCCGTCTCCTTGTCTCGTAGCTCGCCTCACATTTCTGGTTTGCCGTTCCACGTCTCATGGCTTGCCTCACGTTTCTGGTTTGACGTTACACATCTCACGCACATTTCTGGTTTACACCCTTTGCTGGTCACACACCTCATGCACAGTTTTGGTTTGGTGTTTCACGTCCCACGTATGTTTCTGGTTTACATGCCTTACTACTGTTTCTGGTTTGTACTTGTCCATTTCACACCTCCGGACAGCTTGGTTTGCTCTCCCAGTGGTCTCCTCTTTCACGATTTCTCCTCTCTTCCCTTATGGACGGTGTGCTGTCTTCTCTCTTATGTGAGTCACACGGTTTTCTCCAACCATCACACGGTTTTCCTTGCTGTCCAAGGTATCCCTTGGTGTTATCTCCTTTTGCCGTGTGTTGTCTCCTTGCCGTGCTATCTCCTAGCTGTCCACCTTGCTTTGACTGTCCACTCTTGGTTGGCCGTTCTCCTCTTTGCTGTCCATACCTATTTGGCCATTCACCTCTTTGCTTGGTCGTGTAGATTGGTTGGACGTCTTCTCTCTTTCAGTTGGTGGTGGTTTTGCCATCTAGCACTTGTTGTCCAGTTGTTCCTCCCTTATTTTTCTCTCTTTGGCCGGTCACACACTAGGTTTTCCTCTCTTTGGACGGTTTTCCTCTTTGGCTTTGGATGGTTGCTCTAGGTTTTGGCCGACCAGCACCTATTTTTTGCCTGTATACTCTTTTGGCCGGTCACATTAGGTTTTTCGTTCACCTTTGGTTGCTGTCCAGCCGTGTATTCTCCTTATTGCCATTCACCTTGCTTTGGTCGTTCTCCTCTTTGCTTGGCCGTCCACCCCTTTATCGTTGGTTGTGCTTTGTTGTGTAAGGTTGTATAGACGCTCACCTTGTTTGGCTGGTTCTCTCCTTGCTTGGATAGTTTCTCCTTTGTGTTTGGCCGGTTGTCTTCTTGCTTGGACGTCTCTTCTCTTTGGACGGTTTTTCTCTCTTCTTGCCGTGTATGCAATTGTGTTGGCCTTACCCTAATTTTGTCTTCCAAGGTCTTTATATACTCTCTTCCATGAAACCCTAATAGGGCTTAAGTGGTGAATTTACGTTCTTGTCCTTATGTGATGGATTTGCTTTCTTGCCCTCCATATGGCTTTACTTTTACTTTCTTGCCTTTCCATGTGGCTTTACTTTCTTGCAAACTTAAACCTAGTTGACAACAATTACAACCATACAAGGCTGTGGAAACAATAATCTCCCCCTTTGTAATTGTTGGCAACACTCATAACCAAAGTCACTATACAGCGGTTTCAACTCCCTTTAAATATGCACTCCCCTTTTCTAAATAGCTCTCCTTGCACTGTTGCTTCTTTCCCCTTTTGCCGACCAATTACAAATTTGAAAAACTCGCAAAGTAGAGATGGAGGATTTACCTGATTTTCAGACTTGAGGAGGCATTTGTATAAACAGACTCATTCTGTGCTTTTTAAATAGCTCTATAAACATAGATTTAGTTAGATTTTATGTAGCTTCTTCAACAAATTTAGGTTCAACTTGTGAGAGTAAAGTAGTAGCTCACACAATTCTTCTCCTTGTTGTAACTCCTATTGATGGGTCACCTATGATATGATTTTCTTGATGAGCACTGGTCCACATTTTCTTTGGCTTTCTTTCTTGCATAGTTTTAGTGGCAAGAGGATCTCTTTCTTCATTAATTGCATACAAATTTCCAACTGTTCTTTTCTTGGCTGCAATAATATTGCCTTTTTTACTCTTTACCTGACAACTTATTTTTGTGAATATTACCTTATAGTCTTCATTGCATAGTTTGCTGACAGATGCTAGATTATATTTGAGTCTTTCAATGTGCAGAACATCTTTCAACTTTCCTCTTCCAATGTTCATTGACCCCTGACCATTTATGTTGAGTGAATCATCATTGCCAAACTTGACTCTACCATCTCTTGACTTGTTTAACTTTGACAATTTAATCTTGTCTCCCATCATGTGTGAAGTGCATCCACTATCAAGGATCCACTACTTATCCTTGTAGTCAGCATTGAGTGTAAATTTAGCTATATTAGCCACCTCCCTTTTAGCTTTATATTCCTTCTTTTGAATTGGTTGGAAGATAGCTTTCTTTTTTTTCTCATCTTTGACTACACCGCTTGTTTTCACTGCGTCATTGAGTGCCTTCTCTTGCTCAGGGAGAAGTGTCATGCATCTCTTGGCATTATGACCATCCTGTTTGCACCTTTCACACTGTTCCAAGTCTGCTAATATAGCAAACTTGTTCTTTGAAACTATTGGTTTGGGCTTCCACCAACACTCCTTGTCACTGTGTCCTTGCCTTTTACAGTATATGCAAGAACTCACGACAGGTGTTCTCCTCTGAATTTTGTATTGTCTCCCCTTGTATACAGTATCGTATCTTCTTGAGTTGGAGACATATATTGGTCTTCTTCATTAGCAGTTACTCGCCTTATGATCCCAACTCCACAATAAAGGCAATGACCTTGAAACTACCTCTTCTTGGGTTTGATCACAGCTTGCTTTCTTCTGTTCATCACTTGCTGTGTAGGTAAAGTAGCTGGCTTCTTTGCTTGTGTGACTTTCATTTCAGTCACCTTCTTTTCCTTTTTCTGTTCAGCCATAGCCCTTTGCTGGCTGACTTTCTTTTCTTTCTAAGACATAGCAGCTATGGGCTGCTGCTTTTTAACCACTTACATCATTTTTGGCCATGGCTTTGGTTTGATAACTGTCTTCTCTTCTTCAGTTATCTTCACCTAAGTCATAACCTTCTTTTTCAACTTTTGTGGCAAAGTCTTATTCTTCTTTTCTCTTGCAGAACTTGTTCTCCCACCACTTCAAATTTCTGCAAGTTCTCCTTACTCTTTTTTGAGTTGTTGCTGAAGTCTCAGCAACTCTATCTCCATTTCTTTAATTGTTGAAGTCCTTGAGCCAAACTCTATTGTAAGGTCTTTACATATTTTGATCTGTTCTTTAAATCTTTTCTTCAAGTCAATATGTTTAGCCCTTATTTCATCCTTTTGACTTTCAACTTCCTTAGACTTTCAACTTGTTATATATGAGCTTCCAACCTTTTTATGGTTTTGCCCCTTCTGATTATCTCCTTTGAAGTTGCTTCCAACTTAGCTTTAAGATCTTGTTCTTCTTAATCAACCTTCTTTTCCTTTTTAGAGGTTGAATTACCACATTGAGCTGATGCCATAAAGGCATGCTCATCTAATAATTCTTCATCTTCCTCCTCATCAGCTTCTTTTATCTGACTCACATAACTCTTGAATGAGCCTCCCTTCTTCTTTTGTGGGTTGACAATCTTCTTGCTGGACTTCTTTGATTTAAATGATGGTCTTCTCCATTTTGAATTTAGCTCATCATTACCATCCTCATCTTCATCATCAAGTTTCATTTTGCACTAAGAAGCAAAGTGTCCAGTCTACCCATAACAATAACATCTCAAGGATAGCTATCCTTTTCCCTTCTTAGACCCCTTCTTGAATTTCCTTGTGAAGTAAGTCAATACTTCACCTTCACTTTCTTCCTCCTCCTCCTCCTCATCATCATCATCCTTACTGGATGATTCTTCTTCTTCCTTTATTTTTAAGTGCTTCATAGCTTTGAAAGCTACCTCTTTTGATACCTTCGTTGTTGTAGAGCTTTCAGCTGACTTTATCCTCATCTCATATGCAATGAGATTGCAATGGAGATCATGCAAAGACATTGAATTGAGATCTCTACTCTCCTCTATGGCTGCTACCTTTGAGGCAAACCTCTTAAGCATAATTCTCAGAATTTTCTTCACAATGGATGGGTCCTTGTTCTTCCTATGACTTTTAAGATCGTTTACAGCATCAATAAACTTGGTGAAGAACTCTTGGACTGTCTCATTTTTCTGCATTTTGAGAGATTCATGTCTCTCCTTGAAAACTTGAAGCTTGGCCTCCCTCATTCTACCATCACCTTCATAAACCTTTTGTAGTATGTCCCATATCTTCTTGGTAGATTTGCAATCTATAACATTAGCATACTCAACATCTGTTGATGCTGAAATGATAACATTTGAGGCCTTGCCATTTATCTCAAACTGCCTTAACTCCTCTAAGGTTGGGTCTTTACCTTCTTTCAGAGCCACAAAACTCTCCTGTATGCATTTCACCACGTTCATGCCTATGGTTGCAAATACCACTTGCATTCTTGCTCTTCACATATGATAGTTGGTTCCGTTGAAGATTGGAACCTTCTTGTTATAAGTGGTGCTAGTGCTGGTATCGGCTTCCATTTCTCAGTATGCTGGACAAGTTAAACTTCTAGATCCCTTTAAATTAGTACACCATGCTGTTAAGTTTCAAATTGGTGAACTAGTGCTCTGATACCAATTGAAGTTTCTGACTTCACCCTAGGATCTGCTAGTTTGTGATATTAAAAGGGGGGGTGAATCAGTATCACCATAATTTGCAATTCGCAGGTATTAAAGAATGCATGAGCATCTAATAAACTATCTAAACAAGGGGGGTTTGAGTTTCCACCCCTTTGTAGTTGTTTGTGCTTTGCCGCATTGGGTTGTATGGATGCTTACCTTGTTTGGCCGATTGTCTCCTTGCTTGGAAAATTTCTCCTTTATGTTTGGTCGGTTGTCTCCTTACTTGGACATCTCTTCTCTTTAGATGGTTTCCCTCTCTTCTTGCCATGTATGCAATTGTGTTGGCCTTACCTTAATTTTGTCTTCCAAAATCTTTATATACTCTCTTCCATGAAATCTTAATAGAGCTTACGTGGTGAATTTATGTTCTTCCCCTTACGTGGTAGATTTACTTTCTTGCCCTTCCATGTGGCTTTACTTTCTTGCCCCTCAATGTGGCTTTACTTTACTTTTTTGCACACTTAAACCTAGTTGACAACAATTACAACTCATACAAGGCTGTGGGAATAACAATTATCTTAAGGCACTTGAAGTACCTTTCCATCTACTAAAGGAAATCCTCTACCTTTTAGGCATCCCTTTTGCTCGAGAATTCCTTAGGCTTAGAAGTTTCCACCCTAGGAGCTCCTTTTAAGTCATAATCATTGGCCATAACCCTTTTGTACATGGTTCCATCTCGGTGCATTTCCTCTAAAAAGGCCTCTAAAAAGGCCATTTAAGTTTGCAAGCTCTTAAGGGTCTTTATGACTATTACCTTGAAGACTTGCTCATCTTTTTCATGCCTTTCATTGGTGGAAATGGACTCTTGGATACCCCCTTTAACTTTGATAAGCTCCTTAAACATGTGAGACTCCAAAGTTGTGCTCACAGTGCTTAATATGCACTTCTATCATAACTGTTTATGGATGTTAGCCCTCTGCCCTAAAGTGGTAAGATTTATGATGGTGTGGGTCTTGCTATAACCACACTTCATCTTGTTCCCACTTTGAGTGAGAGAGGTATAATGTCCTCTCTCTATTTGTTAGTGCTTTAACATTATATTCTCTGTTATGGTGTTTGACATTATGCCACTTAGTCTAGCTCTGATACCATATGTCATAGGCATACAGGTTTCACTTACAACTGTGTGATACTTAGCTTATTTCCTACACCTTTTATAGAAGCTAAGATAGCCTTTCCTTGCCTTGGATGGTAAAGAAAGAGAGAGTGAGGCATAATGAAAAACACAAGAGGGAAAGAGTAGATGGAGAATGAAAGTACCATCTACATTTGAGAGTACTTTGAATAACTTCTGATGCTTTGGATGAATAGTATATCCCCTTTATTTTCAACTTAACTCTTTCAATGGATGGTGGTGATCAATCTAATCTAATGGTTATACTCAAATATTTAAAGAGTTTTACAACTATATACAATTCTACTTACATTAAGTAAATTTTATAATGGTATAAAATATTTTAGAGTCCTTGTGACTTCTTCATTTTTTAAGATTCTGCTAGGGTCTTTTAGAACCTCCTAAGGTGTTTCACTTCGTTACCTTTTACCACCAAACGCTTGTTGTCGTTCATCATTGTACAAATGTTATTGATTACCAATCTATCTCCTTAATTTACTAATGCATTATTATCTCACCAAAAGTCCTTCCTCTTTGCTACTGACTGCCATACAAAAGAGCATAAAGGAGAAACAAAATTTAGGGGCTTAATTGCAAAAGTAAAATATGAATGGTCAGATTAAAAATAACAATAGTTTAGGAATCTAATTTAAATATCAAAATATACTAAATTACAAATAATATAAGGTCTAAGGCAAAAAAATTTGGAGTAAAACTTAAAAAATCATGAATTTTAATATAAATGGCACACTACCAATTTCAATTCCTGTCTTGGCTGGAAAAAAAATTAAAATCAATGGTATGTACAAATGAAATTATTGTTTGATTATAACAAATTGTTGAATATTGTGGAGTAGAGTTATAGAAATTGCTGTGGATGCAACAAAAGCACGAAAAACTACTTATTGAGAGTTACAGAAGAAGGATAAGAAGGCATTATATTTCATCCATCAAGGGGTGGATAATGAAAATTTTGACAAAAATATGCGTGCAACTTCATTAAAGCAAGTATGGGACATTTTGACTTGTCATTCTAAGGTACAAGAAAAGTTAAAAAGGTGAAACTTTAAATTTTACAATCTCAATTTGAGTTTTTATAGATAGAAGCTTCAAAAACCATTTTTGTTTATATAAGTATAGTTCTTATCTTAATGAATCAAATGAAAATATATAAAGATTAGTTGAAAGATTAAGTAAAAATTGAAAGGATCTTAAGGACACTCACATTGTGATATAAACATATTGTGGTTGTAATAGAAGAAACATATAATTTGTTGTAGATGTCAATTAACGAAATGACGAGCATGTTACAAGCTCATGAACCACAAATGAATGAGAAGCATATTCAAAAGCTAGTATAGCAATTATTTTAAAGTTAGGCTCTTACCAATAGCAATCATAGTAATTAATCAAAACAAAAGCAAGTTTCCTCGCATGGTAAAGGATAAGGATATAGTGTTAACTGCTACAACAATTAAGTTCGAGGAAGTCATTATAATAAATATGAAGATGGAGATAATCAATACAATGACTAAAGGAGATTAGACCAAATGTATAGTGGTTAAGGTCGAGGAATAGGTTGTGGCAAAGGAAGGTCTAACAAATCTAACATTGAATGTTACTAATGTCATAAGTGTAACTATTATGTTAGTGAGTGTAGGTTTAAGGAGACCAATTAAATAATACATTGTGCATGAGAGGGAGATGCAAATGATGGAAATCAAGCCCTTATGATGGTTACTATAACCGTTGAAATGCTAAATTATGCTATACCAATCACATGTGTAGAAAAATGGAGCTCTTTGTTGATCTTGATAAGTCAATTTGATGGAGGTCCACTTGTATCAATACTAAGCAACCAAGACATTGATGTTTTACATAATCTTAGGGGTCCAATGACAAGGGCATGATCACTGAAGGCTTCAGTAGTACTTAATAGTTTAATTTGTCAAGTCTAAGAGCAAGAAGTTGCTTAGAATGATTGGTTGAGGACAAAAGTATCCTAAAGGCTTTTTAACATGTTTTGTGTGAGGAATGAGCAAGACAATGGCTGGGATCTTGGCGTAAGGGAAGCTACAAGGCTATAGAATGAGTTTCAGACCAAGGAGTGTAAGCATTAAGTGCTACGATCATAGTAGCCTTGATAATACAAACTGATTCTTTGGGGTTTTTAACTACCAATTGGGTTGAGCTTTTACTTATTTTTAACCCACTATGCATAAGAGTTTAGTACTTTATATAGGCTTGTTATTTGGGAAACTTTGCGGGCCTGTGTTGTATTTTACTAATAGGTTATAGGCTCATATGGTAACTAGGGTTTGTGTATTGTATATATTTATAAATATGGCTATAACCTAAGGGGGAAAATAGGCATCAAAATACAACTTTACAACTACAAAAGACATTGTTTTCTCTTAAGTTTCAATACAAATGAGCATATTTCCATTGGTGCTTTGTGAACTTATTAATTTGCATGCTTAATTGCGTTTTTCATAGACTTATTTTCTTCAACTTTGTGTTGCAATAAAGTGGTATCTAATCATTCTATAATTTTGGTTCGGGGTTGCTTTATAATTATTTAATTAGAATTGTTTATTTCATAACCTATTTTAGAACGATCCTAGTGACATCAATTTTGGTGTTAGGTTTTATTCTTTATAATCGGAGTTTATATCACAATCCACTATATAGTCTAGTTTGTTGATGATGACAATGTATCAGTAATGGGAAAAGGGGTGTTAGATATGTATAGCAACTTATTCAGCTTGGGCCAATTGTTTGAAAAGGGGTATAATATACAATTATGTAATAATTGTTTCTAAATTATTAATGGAGGAGGTACAATTATTTTCAAATTTCCTTTAATGAAGAACCATGTTTTAAATTGATATTGCCATTGATGTTTATACTTGTTTTAGTGCTATTGAAAAAGATAAGTCTTGGTTATGAAATTTTTGTTTTAGTTGTCTAAATTTTTGTAGTTTGAAGTTACTTGCACAAGAAAATATGATGACAAGATTACCTAAGATACATCATCCTAATTAGATTTGTGAAATTTGTATTTTTGCAAAATAAAGTCAATGACCTTTTGTGATAAGGATTTGGTGTGCAAGGCGACCACTCTCGCTAATCCACTTTGATGTTTATGGCTCGATGAATGTTTCATCAAATGATAATAATAGGTATTTCGTTATCTTTATTTATGATTTTACAAAGAAAACATGGGTTTATTACATGCAAAGAAAGTTTGACACATTTGATTACTTTAAGAAGTTTAAAGCATATGTTGAAAGTGGGTACTATATTAAAATTTTGAGAACTAATGAAAGTGGTGAGTATATCTTTAATGAGTTCAAAGAATATTGTGGATAATAGGGTATAAAGCATAAAGTGACAATTCCCTACACTCTATAGCACAATGGAGTTGATGAAAGGAAAAATAGATCAATAAAGAATATGATAATAGGCTTGTTGAAGGTTAAGGGAGTTCCTAATTCATTTTGGGAAGAAACAATTTTGTGTTTTGTTTACTTGTTGAATATATCTCCAATAATGAGTATTTAGAATGCCACTCTTAAAGAAGCATGAAGCAGTTTTAAGGCTAGTGTAAAGCATCTCAAAGTCCTTGGTTTTATTGCTTATGCTTATATTCTAGCAAAAACAAGAACAAAGCTAGATGATCAAAGTGAATACAATCTTTCTTGGCTATATTAAAAGAAGATATAAGCTATTTAATCCTATGACAAAAAAGGTGATTGTGACTAGAGATATGACTTTTGCTGAAGATGAAGTTTGAAATTTTGATATTGAGGAATATAATAATTCATAAAGACATCTGATTACTATTTTAAGAGAAGAGAAAACTCAAATTTTAGTCTTTTATGCAAATAGGGATGTTTCACTAGTTGCTACACAAAATCCTATATCATGAGCTCCAAAGGAGAATGGAAAACCACAGAGAAATTGCTAACAATTAGTTAGATTGCCAAATTATGAGGTAATTCCTAATAATGCCATTGATGATAATGAGATTTGGTACACTTTGTCATGTTTGCAAAATGTGAACCTGTGTTATTTGATAAGGTAGTTCAACATACAAAGTGGGTGAATGCCATGAGCTAAGAAATCAAGACAATTAAAAAGAATAATAAATAGGAGCTTATTACTATTTCATGGGATTAAAAAGCTATTGATATGAAGTGCATTTTTAAAACTAAAAAGAAGTCAAATGGAGAAATGGAGAGTTATAAAATAAGATTGGTTGTAAAAAGATTTGAGCAATAACCTAACCATGGAAATTAAAAGGTATTCTCCTCTATTACTTGAATGGAGATTGTTAGACTTATAATTACTTTAACTACACAAAATCATTAGAAAATTCATCAAATTCATGTGAAGTTAGCTTTTCTTAATAGTCCTTTTGAGGAAGAAGTGTTTATGAAACAAGCATCAAGTTTTGTGAGGAAAGGAAGTGAAGAAAATGAGTATAAGTTAAATAAAGTACTGTATGGTTGGAAACAAGCACTTAGAGCATGGACCAAGTGCATTGATTCTTTTTCCCATAAGACTAACTTTTAGAATTGCCTTTCTAAGCATGCTTTATATATGAAAGTTAATAATTTTGGTGATATCTTATTAGTGTGCTTATATGTTAATGACTTTATCTTTATATGCAATAATTTTAAAATGGTTGAAGACTTTAAAAAGTCTATGATACATGAATTTAAGATGGTAGATTAGGACCTTATGTTTTCTTTTCTTAGCATTGAAGTGATTCAAGTAGATAATGAAATTTTTATCTTTTAGAAGAGGTATGCTAATGAGCTATTAAAGAAGTTTTGAATGTATAATTGTAATCTTGTGAGATCTCCCATAGAAGTTGGCACTTGACTATCTAAGAAAGGTAATGAAACACTTGTTGATTTTACACTCTTCAAGCAAATTGTTGGGAGTTTGAGATATCTCACATGCATAAGACTTGATATAAGTTATGGAATTAGTTTGACTAATAAATTTTTGGAGTCTCCTTACTAATCTCATATGTATTGAGTTCATCTTTGATGACTAATGTTGAATTTGTTATCAATAGCATTTCACATAGTTGTTCATGTTGATTTGATATTTTGAATGTCGTTGAGATGTAGAGAAGTCATTGGTCAATATTGTTGATGGTAGGTCAACTTTAAGGTCAATGAGTCAATGTTGACTGTTGACCTTTGACCATTTACCTTAAATTTTAAGAATTAAATGTGGTTATTGATTATAGGGTAACCTTTAGGAATCAATGCTAATCGTTAATGATTGTACAAACCTAAATCTCAAAGGCTATAAATACATCTATGCATCTTTCAAGATGTGTGTGTGTTGCAAAAGAAAGATTAACCAGCTGTAAAGAGAGAATGACAAAGAGAGAGGTAGCGACCAAAAAGAGAGTGATCGACCAAGGAAGGTGCAACAGTAGTTGGCCAAGAGACGTGCAATACCAAGGAGAGGTGTAGCCAACCAAAAGGTGATAGCAGCCACCAAAAAAGAAAGTAGCCACACTAACCGAAGGAGGAGTTGCAGCAATCAATAGCCCTACCAAAGGGAGAAGAAGGTAGTAATCCGCCAAACCAAAGGGAGAAGAAGGTAGTAGCCGGCCAAACCAAAGGGAGAAGAAAAAGGTGTGCAGTAGCCACACCAAACTAGAGGAGACGCATAACAGCCATACCAAACTAAAGAGATGTGTAGCAGTCACACCAAACTAGAGGAGAATGTGCAGTAACTAATTAACTGCCCAAGGAAGAAGTTGCAACAACCAATCAAGAGGAGGAGCAGTAGCTGACAAATAAATCAAGGAAAGGTGCAGTAGATGAAAAACCAATAAAGGAGAAGGTGCAGCAGCCATTAAAGAGGGAGAAAGCAGTTTGTAGCACAATCAGTAATTGTAGCAGTAAGCACAACTAGCAATTGCAATAATAAGCACAACTAGCAATTGTAGTAGTAAGCACAAATAGAAATTACAATAGCAAGCACAACTAGCACAACAATTGGTAGCAGGTGAATCATAACCAGCAGCTGGTAAAATCAGTAACCGGTGAATCACAACTAGCAGCTTGTAGAACTGGTAGGTGAATCATAACTAGTAGCTTGTAGAACTGGTAGAAGGTAAATCATAACTAGTAGCTTGCAGAACTAGTAGTTGAATCATAACCAGTAGCTTGTAGAACCAGTAGCAGGGTAGGTAACACCAGTAGTAAGAGGAGAAAACTTGCCCCAGTAGTAGGGCAAGCAGCACTAGTAATAGAAGGAGAAAACTTTCCCCTACAGCAGGGTAGGTAGCACTAGCAAGGGAAGAGAACCTGCCAAGGTAGTAGGTGAGGCAACTTACCAAGGTAATAAGTGAGGCAACATTGGTAACAAGGGAAAAGAACCTGCTAAGGTAGCAGGTGAGGCAACTTGTCAAGGTAGCAGGTGAGGTAGCACTGACAGCAAAGGAAAAAGAAGATTCATGTTTTGCACTAGTAGCCGATATACACATTGTGTGATCTTTCTTAAGAAAGTGTTAGTCATAAACCTTTTGATAAACTTGTTGAAAAAGGGTAGGATACTCTTGGAATGTTTGGAAGATCAATCTATTGAGTGATCAGGAGATCAAATCTTTGATCAAAAGATCATTGTAAGTAATTAAGGAGTGATCCTTCCATGACATTAAATATATCCCTTGATAACAAGAGTAGATTGTGTGATTAAGGAGTAATTTTATCACACCATAGACATAGCTTACACATTATGGGTGAACTACGTAAAAATTATCGTGTGTTCTTAGGTGCTTGTGTTTGATTGATATTTGTATGAATGCTCTCATATAAAAAAAAATAAAAATTGGATCATCGATTATAAGAAGTCACAGAGGTTAATTCAGAAAGATTTGTAAATAATGAACATCTTATATTGATTTACCCCCTCCTTTCTTAGTATGAGACCTTAGAAGGTTCTCATTAAGTGGTATCAGAGCTGGTTTCCTCTATTGATCCATTTTATCTACTTTGATTTGAAATTGTTGTTGTTGCTATGAATTTTTAATGGTTGATATCATGGATAGCATGAATAGTGTTAACAGCAAGGACATTCTTACTTTTGATAGACATAATTATTAGTTATGGAAGAATAGAATGCTCCCATATCTGATGTCACTTGGTCTAGATATGTTTGAATATGTTGTTAGTGGCTTCATCCTTATTGTTGAAGGTGATGTTATGATGCTTATTGATAAGAAGAATTTGGAGTGTGATGAGAAGGTGAGAAATGCCTTATATGCCTCTTTATCAGACAAAAAATTCACCAAAGTGATAGAGTGTAACACAACCAAACAAATTTGGGACAAACTGAAGAATATTTATGAAAGAGACAAGGTTGTGAAGGAAGCCAAGTTACAAATTTAGAGGAGTAGATTTAAAGACATAAAGATGTAGAATGATGAATTTGTAGATGCCTTTTTTGACAAGATTCAACGAAATTGTGTGCTTCATTAGAGGCTATGGAGAGGAGATTAATGTTGTTATTGTAGTAAAGAAGATACTTAGAACCTTATTGGAAGCTTATAATGCTATAGTTTCCTTCATTGAAGGTAGAGATTTGGATAGGCTGCCCTTAGATGATTTGCACAGCATATTGGTGGCTTATGAAATGAGAATAGCCTTAATGAAGAAAGAAAAGAAGTCTAAGGTAGAGAAGGAGTTGGCTTTCAAGTTAATGAAGAAATTAAAGATTAAAGACCAAGAAGAAGAATCCAATAGCAACTTTGAAGAAGAATATGGTGACATTAAATTGGATAAAGTCATGACATACATCATGAGGAATAAAAAAGGGAAGTACAAGGGAAAATTACTCTTGAAGTGCTTTAGATGTAGAGCAATTAGGCATTTTTCCATAGACTGCCCAAAGAAAAGAGAAGTAAATAGTGATAATGATGATAAGTCGGTTCCAAGGAGGAGAACAAAGCAATCCAGCTATTATAAAGCTGGAAATTGAAGTGCAAAAAGGAAAAAACAACTCTTTAGATCCAAAAGAAGGAATTTTTTTGAGCAAGCTAGATAAAGAAGATTTTAAAGAAGAAGTTAATGATGATCCTTTAAAGGATATGCTGGTTGCTCAATTAGATGATGATTAAGAATCTTTAAGTGATGAGGAATTAACTGAAGTGGAAGAGGATGAGTTGGTGCAACAACTTGAGAATGAGTTGAGAGCTTGTTTGCAAAAAAAATAGTAAGTTGGAAAAGGAGGTAAAGCATCTCAAGAAGCTGTATGAAAATTTTGCTGTTGATGAATCTGATCTCCAAGTGAAAAAAAAGGAGTTTGAAGCAAAAGTGATGGAGTACTTGAAGAGAATTAAGGTGCTAATTGTACTTGAAGTAGAAGGCAAGATACATGAAGATCTTTTCGCTATGGTGATTGCATAAGACCAAGAGGTGCTGATTTTGTAAGCCAAGCTCCATAAGGCTGAGTTTGAATTGAAGAAGCATGAAGAAAGCTTTATGCAAGCCATGGAAGTGAGAGAAGAGTCAGCTTCAGTAAATGCCATCAAAGAAGATGCTACCAAAAAATTGGATGAGTATTTAAGCAAATAAATACCTCATTCTATGGGGAGGAAAGGCCTTGGCTATATCAAAAAGCCAAATGAGAAGGTAGCAGAGAAGAAGAAAATTGTGTTTGTACTTAAAAGCAAGCATAATGATGTAATGGAGAAGAGAAACCAACGTTGCTAGTTGTGTTTGTTGCCATCTATTGGTTGTTATTCACCTATTGCTGATTCTGCACATTGCTATTATTGCTAGTTTTGCTTGCACTTACTACTATTGCTACTTACACCTACTGCTACTGCAATTTGCAATTACTACTAGTCTGCTTGCTCCTGCTATTGCTACTGTAATCTATATTTGCTGATTGTTTAGTTACACTTGCTAGTGTTGTGGGATGTGTTGTTAGTGTTGCAAGCTGCTGCTAATGTTACGAATTGCTGTAGGTGTTGCAGGCTATTATTGGTGTTGCAGGTTGTTGCTGGTGTTATGAGTTGCTATTAGTGTTGTGTAGGATATGCTCTTGGGGTTGCCTACTACAAGTTGTTGGTTTCTTTATTGCAATTGCAAGATTCCTTGGGTGGTTATTGCAACTCTTTTTCCCTTTGACTTGGCTAGTTGTTGCCTTTTTCTATCTTTGGTGTGTCTGCTACATACCTTCTTTTTTGGTTTGGTGTGTCTATTGCACACCTTCTCCTTTGGTTTGGCATAACTGTTGTACACCTTCTCTTTTGGTTTAGTGTGGTTGTTGCAAGCCCTCTCCTTTAATTTAGTGTGGTTGCTGCATGTCTTTCTCTCATTGGTGTGGCAGTTGCACATTTTATTTTGCATGGTGTGATAGTTACACATCTTTCTCTCCTTAGTGTGGCTACTGCATGTCTCCTTTATTGGTTTGGTGTGGTTATTATCTACTGTACCCCCACATTTGGTTGGCGTGATTACTTCCTTCTTTAGTGGTTGTTGTCACCTTTTCTTTGGTCAGTCACTGCTGTAATCTCCTTGGCCGATTGTTACACTCTCTTTGGTGTTGCACCTTTCTTGGCTGGCTGCACCTCTTTTTGGTTGCAACTCTCTTGCTCGGCTATTGCATGCTCTTTGGCTTGTTTCTCTCTCCTTGGTGGTTGCTTTCTTTGCCTTGGCCAGTCACTCTCTCTTAGGTGGTTGCCTCTCTCTTTTCTGTTCACCTGTCCTTGTGGCTGCCTTTAGGTTTGTCATTCTTTCTTAAAATTTTGCAGCATACACACTTGTCTTACAAGGTGCATGGGAGGTATTTATAGAGCCTTAAGATTAGGGTTGCACACTCATCAATGGCCAATATTGATTCTCAAAGGTTGCCTTACAATCAACGACTAGATTTGATTCCTAAAATTTAAGGTCAATGGTCAACATTGACTTCAGGGTTGACTTGCCATTACCGGTTTTGCCCAACGACTTCTATGCATCTCAACAACATTTAAAGCATCAAATCAACATGAACAATAATGTGAGATGCTGTTGACAATAAATTCAACATTAGCCATCAATGATGGGCTTAACACATCAAATCCAATAATGCACATATAACAACCTTTGATATTCACAGCTCCCCCTGAAACATGCATCTCCCTTAATTGGGAACAATATTTAACTCCCCCTTTTGTTCTACTTCTCCCCCTTGATAATTTCCCCCCTTTATTCATCAAGCTATTCTCCCTTTTAATTAATATATACTCTCTTTGGATTTATGCAAAATATCTCTCCCTTTAACAACAAATCCAAAGAATAATAGAAGAGGCAAGGGGAAAGGGGTTAGAGGATACCTTAGCCTCTATTTGCCGTTCACCTTTGGTTGCTGTCCAGCCATGTCTTCCCTTGTTTTCTCTCTTTGGTCGGTCACCCTTTGTGTTTTGCCGTCAAGCACCTTCTGATTTGTGATTTACTGTTCACCTTTGGTTGTTGTTTAACAGTGTCTTTTCCTTTGTAGGTGGTGGTTTGCTGTTTGCTCCCTTTTGTTTTTCGAGTGGTTTGCTTTGGACGTCTTTTTTTTTGGCTGACTCCTTCCTCACGTTTTCTCTTTTTGCTCGGCTAGTTGTTTAGGTTTTCTGTTTGTTTTGCTCAATTGCCAACTTCTTTTTTTGTTGTCTTCCAATGAACTTTATATACTCCTTCATAAAACCCTAATAAGGCTTACTTGTAGCGAATTTAGTGTCTTGCCCTTCCATGTGGCTTTTACATTCTTGCCCCTCAATGTGGCTTTTACCTTCATGCCCTTCCATGTGACTTTACTTTCTTGCACACTTAAACCTAGTTGATAACAATTACAACCCATACAAGGCTGTGGGAACAATAGTTTCCCTAACAAGTAACTCACAAATAGAACAAATAGGCACACATAATTTATCCTTCTTAAACAGAAATCCTTCATGCCTATAAAAGTCACAAAATGCACACTTATCACATGCATTCCATACTTGGCCAAAATTAGAATCATTCATATATAAGCCCTTAAGCAATTCAAAACCAAGTAACTTAGTTTGCAAATAAGTAAGTAATGTATTGCTCCTAGACAATCATCGGTAATAGTTTTTTCCTTTTTATGTTTGTACTTAATCACATAAGGAAATATTTTTATGAACTCTAGCCACTTAACATATCTTTTATTAAGCTTACCTTAGGATTTCAAAAACTTTAAGCTCTCATAAACAAAATGAATGATGAATTCCTTTAGCCATGAATAATGTTTCCATGTTTGAAGAGTTCATACAAATGCATAAAGTTCCTTATCATAAGTGAGATAATTTAAGGCTGCCCCACTTGGTTTTTCACTAAAATAAGCAATTGGTTTGGAATCTTGCATCAAAATAGCCCCTATTTCTATTCTAGACACATAACATTTTACCTCAAAAACTTTATTAAAGTTAGGTATGCATAACAAAGGTACATTAGTAAGATTTTCTTTCAAAGTACTGAAAGCTCAATCATGCATATCATCCCACTTGAAAACAACATTTTTTTTTAACAAGTTTATTTAAAGGTGCAACAATGGAACTAAAATCCTTAACAAATCTTCGATAAAAATTTGTTAAACCATAAAAGCTTTATACCATATTTGCATTCTTAGTTGTATGCTAGTATATGCTAATATGCCATGAAACTTTATTGCCAATACCTTCTCCCTATCCATACTAATACCTTGTGAACTAACAACATAGCCAAGAAACACGACAGATTCTATGTAAAATGTACACTTTTTAAGATTAGTATATAGTTGTTTCTTTTTTAACACATTGAACACAGCATGCAAATGTTTCCCATGTTCATCCAAATTCTTGCTATAAACTAAAATATCATCCAAGTAAACTACTATGAATTTCCCTATAAAAGTATGTAAGACATGATTCATTAACCTCATGAATGTATTAGGTGTATTAGTTAATCAAAAGACATTACTAACCACTCATACAATCCATATTTAGTTTTAAATCGTTTTTTAAATTCATCTCCCTCTTTCATGTGAATTTGATAATAGTCATTCTTTAAATCAAATTTTGAAAGCACACATGAACCATGCAACTCATCAATCATATCATCTAATCTAGGGATAGGATGTCTATACTTTACAATGATCTTATTAATGGCTTGGCAATCCACACACATGCATTGTGTTCCATCTTTCTTTAGGACTAAGATGACAGGGACTGAGCAAGGGCTAAAACTCTCCCTTACAAATTCCTTTTGCATAAACTCATCTATTTGTCTTTGTATTTCCTTTGTTTCATTTGGACTAGCTCTATAGGCATAGTGGTTTGGTATGCCAACACTAGGTCTGAAGTTTATTTGATGCTCAATTCATCTTAAAGGAGGTAATTCCTTGGGAATCCTTTTAGGAAATAAATCTTCAAACTCCTACAATAATGGAACAACCACACTAGGCAAAGACAAGTAAAAGTCATTAGATAAAAAATAAGCATCCTTATAAATAAGTATAATTAGTTGTTGCCTTATAATCATAGCACTTTTAACCTTACTTTTCCCAACAAACACACTTACTTTCTTGCTTCTCTCTCCCTTTTGCACACTTTTCTCTCAAGCTTTTCTCTCTACCTCACCCTTTTCACTTGAATGTTTTCCCCAAGTCTTACTTTCTCTCCTTTCCTTTGACCTCTCACTCTTTTTCTTTTTCTTTTTCCCTTGTTCTCTCATTTAGACCTCTCTTAATTTGCACTCTCTCATTATCTTAATTTAATCTCCATATGCTTAAATAGGTTTTAGAGGAGTTAATACAATAGTTTGATTATTAATTACAAAAGAGTACTTATTCTTATGGCCATCATGAGCAACCTTTCTATCAAATTGCCATGGTTGCCCAAGAACTATATGACTAGTATGCATTGGTGGCATATCACTGAGAACCTTATCTTTATAATTGTCAATAGAAAAGGCAACTAAAACTTGCTTGGTTACTCTAATTTCTCCACAATCATTCAACCATTACAACTTATAAGGCATAGGATGCTTGAAGGCATCCAAAATCAACTTCTTTATCTTTACCAATGAAGTACTAGCAACATTAGTACAACTTTCACTATTGATAATCATGCTACTTACCTTGTCTTCAACATGGTATCTTGTATAGAAAATGTGCTCACGTTTCTCCTTATCATTATTGTCTTTAAGATGAATACATAGTACACTTCTTGCAACTAACATATCTTTGTAAACAAGTTCTTTAACTTCAACATCAGAACAATCCTCTAATGGTGGCATGTCATTGTCACTTGAACTAATGCTTTCTATGTCACCATTTTCCAACATGGTCATAGCTCTTTTATTTAGACATTGAAAAGCAATATGTCCATGTCCTTGACACCTAAAGCACTTAACATCATAGATTTAAAAGATTTAATTTTGGGTTTTACCTTTAGGAGTAGCAGCTGATTCCTTTGCCCTTATATCCTTTTTTGACTTTAAGGCTACTTTGGCATCTTTCTAAGTTACCTTTTATGTAGAACTAGAAGCTGATGCAAATTTGGATCTTTTGGACTTGAGTTGTTTCTCTACCTTGTAGCCTTATGCAATAGCTCCTCCATCTTTAAATAGTGTTGCAAATCCACTACATCTGTAATTTCCTTGTTCAAGCCACCAATAAACCTTGGCATGGTAGCCTTTTGGTCTTCCTCTGTATTAGTTCTAATCATGACCATCTTCATCTCTTTGTAATAGTCCTCCACACTCGTGGACCCTTGCACTAATGCTTGCAACTATCTATGCAAGTCTCTATGATAGTGGCTAGTTATAAATCTCTTACACATTATTGATTTCATCACTTCCTATGATTGAATTGGCCTATCACCATTCCTCCTTATACTTATCACCAATTGGTCCCACCAAATACTTGCATAATCAGTGAATTCTATGGCTACTAATTTTACTTTCTTCTCCTAAGAATAATTATGGCAATCAAATACATGTTCAACCTTTCTCTCCTACTCCAAATAATATTCAAGATCATTCTTCCCTTAAAATGTTGGAATCTTCATCTTTATATTGCCCAAATTGCTATCTTTTTCGGAAACAGACTTTCTACCTCTTTTGGAGCTTGATTCTTTATAGTTTGATTCTTCCTCATCTCAATCACACGCCTTCTAAAGGATTTGAATTTGCTAGGTGATTGGAACTCATCTAGCCTTGCATTTATCAACTTAAATTGCTTGACGATAGCCTTCATCCAAATCTTCACATCTATATCATGCACTTCTCCTTCACTACGTATGTTTACAACCTCTAGAAACAATTAAAAGAAATTTATTGCGCACACACTCCCTCACGTGTTTCCCCTAAAGTTAGATTGTTATCACTTGTGTTTCACTATATGTTGGCTTTTCATGATGATGATCTCACCACTCTTCCCTTCTACCACTCAAGCTAGCCACCTTTATGTTCTTGAAAGGCTTAGATTAACAAATCACAAGGAGTAATCTATTAGTGGCAAATCTTAAAATTAGAACTTTTAAAAGAAATTCAAGATATCCTTTTCTAGGCTTTGAAAATTTTTTTTGCAACCTTATACACAATAGGTTGAAAGAATCAAGATGCACCACTTAGCTCAAACACAACGTCTTCGTCTCTTTTTTTTTTTTTCATTTTTTTCTTCTTTTTTTCAACCTTTTTTTCTTTTAATCAAATCAAACATCCATAAAATTAACACAACTTTAAAAGTAATAAGCTGGTTAGTAAGCAAAGAAACACGAGAAATGAATAAAGTGTAAAGAAAAGTACGAAACAAAGATGGAATAGGGATATGTAACTTATTTCTAGAACTAAGGCTCTGATACCAAATGATAAAGAACCTACTAGGCAACTTGCCATAGGAACCCTTGAATTAGTTTGTTATGCACAACCCAAAAGGCTAGTAAATAAGCTGAGTTGATCAAATTAGAACCCTAAGGAAACCAAGTCTAAAAAAAACCTTAATCTTAAGATGCAACAAAGGTTGATCACTTCCTTGATAAGTCAAAACAATGAATTCCTTCAAGAACTCAAGAAAGTAAAGCAAAGCTTGCTAAAAAATACCTCTATCTTTATTGTTCTGTTTTGCATAATGCAACCTTTATATAAGCATGTAAATATTACAACCCTTAAATTTAGGGTTGCCTTAGCATCAACGGTCAGCGTTAATTCCTTGAATTAAGGGTCAATGATCAACATTAACTCCTAGAATTTAGGGTTAACGGTCAACATTGACTCTTAAAATTTAAGGTCAATGGTCAACAATACCAATCTAGTATGCATTTGCATAGCCACCTTGGGGTTAATATTTTGGTTGTCTTCAGTCAATGTAGCATTATTGACTTAGTGCTTACTTTGCTTTCTTTTCATCCTTTGTTTTTCTAATCCTTTCCTTAATTTCTCGAAGAGTAGCTTCCTTGGTAGCATTACGAACTTTTGGCTTTTTAGTTCCCCTCTTTTAGATAACCTTTAAGTTGGCACCCACAATGGACCTAGAGTATGGCTTTTTGGTAATACATCACCTCTTCCTTACAACCTCTTGAGCAATGTCTTTCTTATGTTGCTTCCTAAACATGGTCATTCATGTAAGCTTTAATGGTTTCAACCAGTTGTGGAAGTACTTCTTATATTTTGAATTAGCAAATAGGAACACATAAGAATCTGAACAAATGAATCGGATGCCTTTTATAGGATAAATCTTAGTCCCACTAAAACAACAGATCTTTGTCTTGAGAACCATGGCTATTGCTCTGATGTAATTGTTGCTAGAGTTGCTGCGGTTGGCTTTCCTAGGATTACATCTCTTGACCCATTTAAGTAGACATGCCTACCAATATCATCTTTCTTAACCCTTGAATGAATCAACTGCCAAAACTTTGTAATTGCAGTAAACACATCTCAAAAGCACTTATAACATTAAATCAACAAGGACACATATATGAGATGCTGTTGACAACAACTCCAACATTAGCCATCAAAGATGGGCTTAACAATCTTCCCCTTTGGATTTGTTGACAACATAATATATCCAAAAATTAGTAATTAAGCATAAGTAGCAGTCATAAGTAGTAGTATCAATAAAATGGAACAACTTCCCCCTAAAACATATATCTCCCTTTTTGTATGTGGGCATAATATCAATTGGAAACAACCCCAATTTTTAACTCCCTTTTTTTTTTTGCTTCTCCCCTTTAACAATTTCTCCCCCTTTATTTGATTTTTCCTTTTGGATTTATCAAGCTACTCCCCCTTTTGATCAATACCTATTTTTTTTAGATTTATGCAAAATATCTCCCCCTTTGATAACAAATCCAAAGAATAATAAAAAAGGGAAGGGGAATGAGGGTTAAAGGTATACCACAACCTCTAAGGGGTGGCTAAATACGTAAGTTCAACCTTAAGTTCTGAACATCTCTCTTGACAGAGGTTTGGTGAATATATTTGAATGAATAAGCTTTAATGGCTTCTTGGTTTGAATCTCCTCATTTTTACAGGTAGCATTCACCATCTTCCCTTTTTAATAAGTGCTGCAAATGGTATTTCTTTCTCTTTTCAACTTGGGTACATCTTTCACAACTTCATTTTTGGACAACTTGTTTAACCTCTTTTGTCTAAGATGTCCCAATCTTCTATGCCACAACAAATTTTCATCTTTGGTACTCATGGAGTATGTGTTTTTGCTATTGGTAACTTGGTATAAATTTCTATTTGTATTTTCTCCCTTTGCAAGGACAACACCATCCTGTAGTCTTTTTACCGTGCAACCACTCTTGGCTGAAAGTAACTTTCTGCCCATCATCACAAAGTTGCCTAATATTGATTAAATTGTGTTTTAGCCCTTTAACATAAAGCACTTCACCTGATTTCAGCTTCTTTACACCAATTTTAGTAGCAGCAACACCTTTAATTTTTAAAGCACTATCATTGCCAAATGTGACTGAGCCTCAATTATATTTTCCCACTTTCTTCAGTAACATGGAGTCTTTTGTCATGTGTAAAGAGCAACCACTATTTAGGATACATCACTTTTCTTTCTTGGAAGCTTTTAAGGTTACTTCCACAACCATAGCTATTTCCCTTCCTCTTTTTCTTCTTCTTTTTCTTCGGCCAAATATAGAAGCATATGTAGGTATTATCCTTTGAATTTTTGACTAGGCAGCAATGTCAAGCATTTCTCAGTGGTATTTCTAGCATTTTCACATTTTTTACAGATTTCTTCTAACATATCAAATTTGTTTTTTAGTGGAATTTGACTTCCTTTCACTTAAAGCTGTCTCCTTTCTTGATAGAGTCTCCCTTTAAACTTTTGCCTCACATTCCTCTTTATTATGGGCCCATTACTCCAACATACACTAGCCTTGTGCCCATATTTACTACAACTCTAGCAAAATCCAATAAATCTGAATTTTCTTCTTTCACCAAGTTCATATTCCCTATCTTTAGCATTTGTTATGGCAACCTTCTTTCTATCTTTGATAACCTATCTCTTTTGGATAGACGTTTTCATCACATTTTTGCTAACTCATTTTAGCTTAGGATGGATTCTCTTCTCCATAACGTCATTGTGTTTGCTTTCAGGTATAAACACAATTTTCTTCTTTTTTGCTACCCTCTCATTTGGCTTTTTAATATGGTTAAGTCTTTTCTTCCCTATAGAATAAGGTCTTTGTTTGCTTAGACATTCATTTAACTTTTTGGTAGCATCCTCCTTAATAGCATTTGCTGAAAATGACTCTCCTTTTACTTCCACAACCTGTTTAAAGCTTTCTTCATACTTCTTCAATTCACATTCAGCCTTGTGGAGCTTGGCTTGTAAATTCAGCAGTTCTTGCTCTTATGTAATCACTTTAATACCAAGATCTTTGTGCATCTTGCCTTACTTTGCCTTAAGTATATTCAGCTCCTCAATTCTTTTAAAGTACTCCTTCTTTTTTTCTTTAAACTCCTTTTCTTTCACTTGGAAATTAGATTTATTAACAATAGAATTTTTATTTAACTTCTTGAAATTCTTTACCTCCTTTTCTAGCATGCTATTTTTGTGCAAATAAGCTCTTAATTCATTCTCAAGTTGCTGCACCACCTCTTTCTCTTCCTTTTCAGCTAATTCCTTATCACTTGAGGATTCTTTTTCATCATTTACTTGTGCAACTAGCATATTTTTTTTACAGCAACATCATCAAAATCATCATTAGCTTCTTCTTCAGAATCTTCTTCATCCAGCTTGCTCAAGAAATTTCATTTTTTTGGATTTGAAGAGTTTCCTTTTCCCTTTGGCAATTGAATTCCCAGCTTTAGAATAGCTGGATTTCTTTGTTCTCTTCCTTTGGGTTGGCTTATCATCATCATTGTCTACTTTATTTCTCTTTTGGCAGTCCATGACAAAGTGTCCAATATGTCCACAACTAAAGCATTTCTAGGGTAAGTTTCCTTTGTACTTATTTTTTTTCTTTTATCATATTTTTGGTGATATATGTCATGACATTATTAAGTTTGGTATCACTATCTTTAACTTCAATGTTGTTGTTGGATTCTTCTTCTTGTTCTTTAATCTTTAATTTCTTCATTGCTTTGAAGGCTAACTCCTTCTCAGCTTTAAGCTTCTTTTCATTCTTTATTGGGGCTATTTTCATTTCATAAGCCATCAATATACTAAATAAATCATCTAAGGGTAGCCTATCTAAATCTTTATATTTTATAGAGGAAACTTTGGCATTAAAAGCTTCTAGTAAGGTTCTAAGTATCTTTTTTACTACAATAGTATCCTTGATCTCTTGTCCATAATTTTTAATAGAGCATACAATTTCATTTACTCTTGTAAAGAAGACATCCACCAAATCATAATTCAACATCTTTATATCTTTAAATTTGCTCCTATAAATTTTTAGCTTGGCTTCTTTCATAAACTTGTCTCCATAAATATTCTTTAATTTGTCCCAAATTTGTTTGGTTGTGTTGCACCCCATCACTTTGGTGAACTTTTTGTTTGATAAGGAGGTGTATGAGGCATTTCTAACCTTTCCATCATACTCTAAATTCTTCTTATTTGTAAGTTTCATAGTAGCACCTTTAGCAATAAGGGTGAACCTACTAATAACAAATTTGAACACATTCAGGCCAAGTAACAGCAGATATGGGAGCATTCTATTCTTCTATAATTAACAATTTTGTCCATCAAATGTGGGAATGTCCTTGTTGTTAACATTGTTCATGCTCTCCATAATATTAACCAGTAGTAGATGTAAAGATTTATAGTAGTAACAAAACTTTCAGATCTAAGCAAAATATGTCAACAGAGAAACCAGACTTTAATACCAATTGATAAGGACCTTTTTAGGTGTTACACTAAGAGGGGGAAGGGTGAATCAGTGTGAGATGCTCACTTTTTACAAATCTTTCTGGATTAACCTTTGTGACTTGTTAGAGTCAATGATCCAATGTTTTATCTTTCTTTTTTATGTGAGAGCAGTCATATGGATATCAATCAAACGCAAGCACCAGAGAACACATAGGGATTTTTACATGCTTCACCCATAATGTGTGAGTAACATCTACAGTGTGATAGGATCACTCCTAAATCATACAATTCACTCTTGTTATCAAAGGATACAGTTATGGTGTGGAAGGATCACTCCTTAACCACTTACGATGATCTCTTGATCACCTGATCACTCAATAGATTGATCTCCTGATCACTTTAAGGGTATCCCACCCTTTTTCATCAAGTTTATCAAAAGGTTTGTGACTAACACTTTCCTAAGGAAGATCATTCAATGTGCATAGGCTACTAGTGTAGAACACGAATCTTCTCCTTCCTCACTACTAGTCTTTATTCAGGCTTTATTGGTCTCTTCTCTATAGGTTATCTCCACTGTAGGTTATCTTTGATGTAGGTTCTCTTCCCCTACTACTGGTGTTACCTCACCTACTGCCTTGGTAGGATCTCTCCTCTGTTGCTAGTGCTGCCTTGGCAAGTTCTCTCCTTTTATTGTTGACCTTGGTTGGTTTCTTCCTCTACTGCTGCAAGTTGTTGAGGCAGGTTTTCTCCTTTGCTACTGCAAGCTGCCAAACTTGCTGCTGGGACACAGTTTCTACTCTGCTATTACAAGCTATTGGACTTGCTATCGAGACACATTTTCTCTTTTACTACTACAAGCTGTTAGACTTGCTATCGGGGTACGTTTTCTTCCTTGCTACTATAAGTTGCCAAACTTGCTGCTAGTCATGCTTACACTTGCTGCTATTGTTGCATGTATATGTTGCTATTGTTGCCTGCACTTGTTGCTATCACTACCCACATGTTCTGCTATCATTGCTTGCACATTCTATTATCATTGCTTGCACATGCTACAATCGTTACTTGTGTTGCAATTGCTAGTATAGCCTACTAGACATGTTGCAATTACTAAGATTGTATTTTGGACATGTTGCAATTGTTGGCATTACCTGCTTGACTTGTTGCAATTGCTAGAATTACCTACTAGCCATGTTGCAATTGCTGAGATTGCCTTCTAGACATACTACAATTGCTAGGATTACCTACTAGACTTGGTGCAATTGTTAGGATTGCCTGCTGGACGTGCTATGATTATTAGGATTGCCTTTTGGACATGCTGCGATTGCCTTTTGGACACAATATGTTGAGCCTATTTTTAATGGCTAATGTTGGATTTATTGTTAACAACATCTTATACAATTGTATGCGTTGATTTAATGTTTTGAATGTCGTTGACATGTATAGAAGTTGTTGGGTAAAACTAGTGATGGCAGGTCAACCTTGAAGTAAATGAGTTAATGTTAACTATTGACTTTAAATTTTAGGGGTCAAAGCTGATCGTTGACCCTTAACCATTGACCCTAAATTTTAAGAAGTCAATGTTGACCATTGACCCTAAATTTTAAAAATCAAATCTAGCTGTTGATTTTAAGGCAGCCTTTGGGAATCAATGTTGGTTGTTGATGAGTGTGCAACCCTAATCTCAAGGCTCTATAAATAATCCCTTACACCTTGGAAAACATGTGTGTGTGTGTTGTAGAAAATTGAGAAAGAATAGCAAACCTAATAGCCAAGGAGAGGTGAACGGAAAAAAGAAAGGCAACCATTGAAGGAGAGAGTGACTGGCCAAGGCAAAGGAGGCAACCACCAAGGAAGGTGCAATAGCCAGCCAAGAGAGTTACAACCAAGGAGAGTTGTAGCACCAAGGAAAGTGTATCAATTGTCCAAGGAGATTACAACAACAATTGGCCAAAGAAGACGTAACAACAACCACTAAAGAAGGAGATAGCCACATTAACCAAAGGAGGAGGTGCAGTAGCCAACAACTATATCAAACTAGCAGAGGAGACATGTAATAGCCACACTAAGGAGAGAAAGATGTGCAGCAATCACACCAAAGAGATAAAAACGTGCAATAACCATACCAAATCAGATGAGAGGGCTTGCAGTAGCCACACCAAACTAGAATAGAGGACTTGCAGCAACCACTCTAAAGAAAGAAAAGGGCAGCAACTGGCCAAACCAATAGGAGAAAGAGTTACAGCAGCCACCCAAGGAATCTTGCAATTATAGTAAAGAAGCCAACAACCTATAGTAGGCATAACTAGTAGCACATTTAAAAATACTAGCAATTGCAGCACCAGCAGTAAGTCCAGTAGGTGATACCAGCAATTGTAACACCAGCAATAGTCTGCAACACTAACAGTAGCCCGCAACATTAGTAGCAGCCTGTAACAGCAGTAGTAACCTGTAAGACTAATACTAGCAGGTGTAAATAGACAACCAACAATAGGAGGTGTAGGTCGTAATAGCAAGCTCTAGCAGTAAGAGTAGGCAAACCAGTAGTAATTACAGATTGCAGCAATAGCAAGTGTAGGCAGCAATACTAGTAAGTGTAGGTAATAATACTAGTAAGCACAACTAGAAATTGTAGCTTGCAAGCACAACTAGCAGTGTGTCTTGATAGTAGCACAAGAAACACAACCAGCAGGAGGAAGAGAAAACTTGCCCTAGTAGTAAGTTTGATAATAGAGAGAAAATGTGCCCAAATAGCAAGTGTGATAGCTTGCAGCAGTAGAGGAGCACACTGACAGCAAGGGAAGAAACTTGCTAGGGTAGCAAGTGAGGTAACCCACCAAGGTAGTAGGTGAGGAAATCTACCAAGGCAACAAATGAGGCAACAAAGGAAGAGAACTTACCAAGGCCGAAGGAGGCAACACTGGTAGTAAGAGGAGAGAACTTGCCAAGGTAGCAGGTAAGGCAACACCGGTAGCAGGGAGAGAGAACTTATAATGGAGATAACTAGAAATAAAGAGAACCAATAAGGGGAGAGTACTTGTAGTAGAGATAACTTATAACGGAGATAACCTGGCAAAGCTTGAGCAAAGACTAGTAGTGAGGAAGGAAAAGATCTACTTTCTGCATTAGCAGCCTGTACATATTGAGTGATCTTTCTCAGGAATGTGCTCGTTACTAAAGCTTTGATAAACTTGTTGAAATAGGGTGGGATACCCCTAGAGTGATCTAGAGATCAGTCCGATGAGTGATCATGAGATGATCTCATCTGGTGATCAGGAGATCATCGTAAGTGGTTAAGGAGTGATCCTTCTACAACCAAACTATATCCTTTGATAACAAGAATGGATTGTATGATTTAGGAGTGATCCTATCACATTATAGATGTAGCTCACACATTATGGGTGAACTCTATAAAAATTACCGTGTGTCCTTGGGTGTTTGCATTTGATTGATATTCGTACAGTCACTCTTACATATAAAAGAAAGATAAAAATTGGATCATCGGCTTTAACAAGTCACAGAGGTTAAATCCAATAAGATTTATAAAAAGCAAACATCTCATACTAATTCACCCCCTCCCCCTCTTAATGTGAGACCTAAGAAGGTCATCTTCACAATACTTTTTGGCACTCTATATAGGTGAACAATCTTTTTGAAAAATAAGTCTATAATGTTTGTGGCATCATCTGTTTTATTATAAATAATGAAATGTGTCATTTTTGAAAACCTATCAACGAGTATATAAATACAATCTTAGCTCTTCTTGGACCTAGTTAATCCAAGAATAAAATCCATAGAGTTGTTAGTTCAAGGTTCACATGGAATTTCTAAAGGCATATACTTACCATGGGGAAAAACCCTACATTTAACTTGTCTACATGTAATACACTTGGCACAAACTCTTTATGCATCCCTTTTCATATGTGGCCAAAAGAAATCCTCATTTAAAATAACACAAGTCTTTTAAATGCCAAAATGTCCCATTAAACCACCCCCATGACCTTTTTTCATAAATAGTGCTTTCATAGACCCATAAGGAATACAAAGTGACATAGCCTTTACCTAAACACCTAAAACATTTGATGTCACTAGTTTTTCCTTAGGTGCACTCAGATTTATCCTCAAATTTTCCCTTATTAAGGTTGCTTTTATTGATCTTGGCTTTATGTGTATCAATTTTAACATTAGGAGTCAATTTATCTTCCTTTTTACCCTAATTTCATTTCTAAAAAGACATACCCAAGTTTTGATTATATCAAGAAGCACTCCTTCCTTCAAGCTGCCTTTCAACTTTCAAGGCAATTTGTACCATGTCTTCAAGCTCTACATAGTATTGCATTTCTACCACATCAACTATATTTTTGTTCAACCCTTAGAGGAACCTAGCCATGGTCACCTTCCTATCTTCCATCGTATTTGCCCTAGCCGTAACAATTTCAATCTCCTTAATAAACTTTTCCACACTCTTAGACCCTTTAATAAGGACCATTTTAGGTCTCACACTGAGAATGTGGTGAATTAGTGTGAGATATGCACTTTTTACAAATCAATTCGAATTTAACCTCTGTGACTTGTTAGAGCCGATTATCCAATATTTTTTTATCTTTCTCCTTTATGTAAGTGCAACCATATGAATATAAATCAATGTGCAAGCACCCAAGCACATACAACAATTTTTACATAGTTCACCCACAATGTGTGAGCTACATCTACAGTGTGATAAGATCACTCCTAAATCACATAATCCACTTTTGTTATCAAAGGATACAACAATGTTGTGGAAAGATCACTCCTTAACTACTTGTGGAAGGACTACTCCTTAACCACTTACAATGATGTTTCGATCAAAGAGTTGATTTCCCGATCACTCTAAGGGTATCCCACCCTTATTCAGCAAGTTTATTAAGAGTTTATAGTAAAAGCTTTCCTACAAAATGATCACTCAATGTGAATAGATTGCTAGTGCAGAATATGGATCTTATCCTTCATTTGCTGTCGGTGTTGTCTCACTTGCTACCAGTGCTACTTGCACGTGCTACTATTGCTATTTACACAGATTACTACTACTATTCCTACATGTTATAACTGTCTACTCGTGCTGTTGCTGCTATTCACATGCATTGCTGCTGTTCAATCACGCTGCTGCTGTCGTCCATGCATGCTACTAATACAATCCACACGTGTTGTAGTTGTTTGCTCACGCTGTTGCTGTTTACTCATGCTACTATTATTGTTCACAAGCACTATTCACACACATTGCTACTATTGTCCATACATTCTGCTGTTATCTGCTTGCATCACTACTGTTGTTGATTTGGTTGCTGGGCACATTGTACTTGCTGGTATAGCCTCCTGGACGAGTTGCTACTAT
Organism: Ceriops decandra; assembly: GCA_020615895.1. Lineage (NCBI taxonomy): Eukaryota > Viridiplantae > Streptophyta > Magnoliopsida > Malpighiales > Rhizophoraceae > Ceriops > Ceriops decandra. The sequence goes on along the minus strand of JAHLGO010021096.1, from coordinate 5,584,825 downwards.
CCTCACATACTGCTATCCGCATGTATAGTTGTTGTTATCCGTACATGTTGTTAGTTCCTAGACCTGCTGTTGCAATTTCTGCAAGTGGTTGTTGATTCTTGAACCTATTTCTACACATTTGGTTTTTCTGCTTGATTCTTGGACATGCTTTTATTGCTAGGAAGCCTCCTCGGGTGTTACTGGTACTGATATAGCTTCCCAAGGTGTTGTTGGTTTGCTAGAAGGTTTCTTGGCTTACTGTTGCTTCTCAAACTTGCTATTGCACGACTTGTTGTTGCACATTTTGAAGGTGGTTGCTGATTCTTGAATAATGCTATTGTAGCTAGTGGTTTGCTGCTTGATGCCTAGACCTGCTGCTGTAATCTGCAGGTGGTTGCTTCACTTTTAGACTTACTGTTATAGGTGGTTGCTTCATTCCTAGACTTGTTGTTACAATTTGTAGGTGGCTACTTTGTTCCTAGACTTGTTGATGCAATCTATAGGAGGCTACTTCATTGTTTACTGGTGCAAGACACCTCATACTATTACTACCTCCTTGTTTGCTGATGTAGAACATCTCCTGTTGCGGCACCACCTCCTATCAAACCTACTACCTCCTTGTTTGCTAGTGTAGGCTACTAGTTTGTTGGTGAAGCTACTACCTCTTTGTTTGTCTTCCCTTGATTTCAGATTCACAGGTTGCTACACCACCTTCTGGTTTGTCTCACTTGACTATTGGATTCACAAGTTGCTACACCACCTTCTGGTTTATCTTCCTTGGTTGTTGAATTGTTGGTTTAAGGCTGGGTGTTGCAAGTTTTGTTGAGGGCTGGCTACTACAGGTGTTGATCAAGACCAATTGTTGCAACTTGGTAAGGATTAGCTACTATAACTTAGTGAGGGCTGACTACTACAAGTGTTGGTAAGAATGGTTGGTTGCTTCAAGTTTGTTGGTGTGGTGGCTAGTTACCTTGCTGCCTTTCTCTCCCTCTTGGTCGGTTGCCTTGCTGTCTCTCTCTCCCTCTTAGCTGGTTGCTTTACTGCCACTCTCTCCCTCTTGGCTGGCTACTGCAATTAGGTTTTGTTCTCTCAAAAAATTCTACAGCACACACTTCTTGCAATACGCATAGGGGTATTAATAGAGTCTTAAGATTAGGGTTACATGATCATCAATGGTTAACATTGATTCCCATAGATTGCCCGATAATCAACAGACAGATTTGAGTCCTAAAAATTAAGGTCAATGGTCAACATTGACTTTTTAAAATTTAGGGTCAATGGTCAATCTTAACCCCTAAAATTTAGGATCACGGTTAACATTAACTCCTCAATGTCAGGATTGACCTGTCATCATTGATTTTTGCAATGACCTTACTACATCTTAATGACATTCATAACATCAAATCAACACATATAATCATGTGAGATAAGGTTGACAACAAATCCAACATTAGTCATCTAAGATGTGCTCAACAATCTCCCTCTTTGAATTTATTGGCAACATATTAAATCCAACAATGCACATATAAAAATCATTGACATTTATAACTCCCCTTGCACATTGTCATGAAACATGCATCTCCCTTAATTGGGAACAACATTTAACTCCTCCTGTCTGCTTCTTCCATTTGACAAGTTTTCCCCCTTTATTCATCAATCTACTGCCCTTTTTAATCAATTTATACTCTTTGGATTTATGTAAAATATCTTCCCCTTTGACAACAAATCCAAAGAATAATAAAAGAGGGAAGGGGAGAGGGGTTGGAGGGATATCTTAACCTCTAGGGGATGGCTAAATACTCAAGTTTATCCTCTTTTGTCCAAGATGTTCTAGTTTTCTATACCACAACAAATTCTCATCTTTGGTGCTTATATAACATGCATTCTTGCTTCTAGAAACTTGGTATAAGTTTCCATTTATTTTGCCTTCTTTAGTAAGCATAACACCATCATTTAATCTTTTAACTGTGCAGCCACTCTTATTGAAAGTAACTTCATGTCCATCATCATAAAGCTAGCTAACACTGTTGAGATTGTGTTTTAGCCCTTTAACATAAAGCATTTTCTTTAATTTCAGCTTTTTTACACCATTTTCAACAGCACTGATACCTTTAATCTTTAAGGCACCATCATTACCAAATTTGACTAATTCTCTATCATATTTTGCTACTTCCTTGAATTTCTTGGAGTCTCTTGGCATATGTGAAGAGCAAACACTATCTAGGATCCATGGCTTTTCTTTCTTGGAAGCTTTTAAGGCTACTTCCACAACCACAAATGTTTCTATTCCTCTTCTTCTTTTTGGGCCGAATATGGGAGCATGCGCAGGTGTTTTCCTTTGCATTCCTTGATCAAGCAACAATGTCAAGTAGTCCTCAACAGTGTGTCTAACTGTTTCACATCTTTCACAAATCCCTCCTAGCAAATTAAATCTATTTATTATAGGCCAAGTATTCCAACATGCATTAACCTTGTGGCAACAAAAACCTTAAAACCTAGATTTACTTCTTTTACCAAGTTCATGTCTTCTTTCTTTAGTAGCTGATGTGGTAACCTTCTCTCCATCTTTGATATTCTGTCTCCTATGGATAGAAGTTTCCACCACATCTTTCCTAACCCATTTTTACTTGGGTTGGTCTCTCTTCTCCATCACATTATTGTGTTTACTTTTGGACATAAACACAATTTTCTTCTTTTCTTCTACCTTCTCATTTAGCTTTTTAATGTAACCAAGTCCTTTCTTTCCCATGGAATGAGGTCTTTGATTACTTAGACACTCATCCAACTTTCTAGTAGCATCCATTTTGATGGCATTTGTTCATGATGACTCTCCTTTCACTTTCATAGCCTATATTAAACTTTCTTCATACTTCTTTAGCTCAAACTTGGCCTTGTCAAGCTTGGCTTGCAAGATCAGCACCTCTTGCTCTTGTGCAATCACCTTAGCACTAAGATCATGTATCTTACCTTACTCTACCTTAAGTACAATCAGCTACTCAATCCTCTTGAAGTACTCCTATTTTTCTTTAAACTCCTTTTCTTTCACTTGGAGATTAGATTCATCAATAGTAAAATTTTCATACAGCTTTTTGAAATGTTTTACCTCTTTTTCCAACTTATTGTTTTTGTGTAAACAAGCTTTCAGTTCATTCTTAAGTTGCTACACCAACTTATCCTCATCCTTTTCTATTGATTCCTCATCACTTAAAAAGTCTTTATCATCATTTGCTTAAGCGACCAGCACATCCTTTGCAACCTCATCATCGGAATCATCATTAACTTCTTCTTCAAAATCATCTTCATCTAACTTGCTTAGAAAATTCCTTCATTTGAATCTGAAGAATTTATTTTTCCCTTTGGCACCTAAATTTCTAGCTTTAGAGTAGTTGGATTGCTTTGTCTTCTTCCTTGGGATCGATTTATCATCATTCTTACTGTTTTCTTGTCTTCTCTTTGGGTAATCCATGGAAAAGAGCCTAATTTCTCCATAGCTAAAGTACTTCAAGGGTAGTTTTCCCTTGTACTTCCCTCTTACTTTCTTTATATTGTTGGTGATATATGTCATGACCTTATCCAATTTAGTATTACCATCTTCTTTTCTAAAGCTACTGACAGATTCCTCTTCTTGGTCTTTAATCCTTAATTTCTTCATTGCCTTGAAGACTAGCTCATTCTCTACCTTAAACATCTTTTCTTTCTTTATTAGGGATATTCTTATTTCATAAGCCATCAATATGCTATACAAGTCATCTAAGGGCAACCTATCTATAGCCTCCTCTAGATTTGTAGCTTGGCTTCCTTTATAACCTTGTCTCTTTCATAAATGTTCTTCAATTTGTCCTAAATTTGCTTGGCTGTGTTACTTCCCATCATCTTAGTGAATTCTTTATCTGACAGAGAGACATATAGGGCATTTCTTGCCTTTCCATCACACTCTTAACTTTTTCTTATTAGCTGGTGTTATAAGATCACCTTCAGCAACCAGGATGAAGCCATTAATAGTAGACTCAAACACATCAAGACCAAGAGACATTAGATATGGAAGCATTTTATTCTTCCATAATTGATAATTCTATCCATCAAATGTAGGAATGCCCTTACTGTTAACATTATTCATGCTATCCATGATCTCGAGCAATAATAGAGATAAAAACTCACACAACAATACACAGCTTCAATTCAAAGTAGAAAAATTGGATCAATAGAGGAACTTGCTCTGATACTACTTGATGAGGACCTTTATAGGTTTTACACTGAGAAGGGGGTGATTTAGTGTGAGATATGTGCTTTTTACAAATTGATCCAAATTTAACCTATGTAACTTGTTAGAGCCGATGATCCAATTTTTTTTTTTATCTTTCTCCTTTATATGAATATAAATCAATGAGCAAGCACCTAAGTACACATGACAATTTTTATGTGGTCCACCAACAATGTGTGTCTCACGTCTACTGTGTGATAGGATCACTCTTAAATCACACAATCCACTCTTGTTATGAAGGGATACAACAATGTTGTGGAAGGATAACTTCTTAACCACTTGTGGAAGGACTACTCCTTAACCATTTACAATGATGTCCCAATCACTCTAAGGATATCCCACACTTATTCAACAAGTTTATCAAGAGTTTATGGTAAAAACTTTCCTACAGAACGATCACTCAATGTGTACAAACTACTAGTGCAAAATATGGATCTTCTCCTTCTTTTGTTGTCGATGATGTCTCATCCATTGCTGGTGCTACTTACAAGTGCTATTATTGTTATCCACATGCACTGTAATTGTTTGCTCACGCTGCTGTTGCTATCTGTAGGCACTACTACTGCTATCCACATGCACTGCAACTACTGTCTGTAGGTGCTGCTGCTGTTGTTCAGATGTGCTGCTGCTATTCATTTGCTCTGTTACTGCTATCCGCACGTACTATTGCTATCTACATGCACTGCTATTTTTTGCTCGCGTTACTGTTATTGTTTGCACACATTATTTCTATCTGCTCATGCTGCTGCTATCACTGATTTGATTGTTAGGCACATTACACTTGTTGGTATAGCCTCATGGACGTGTTGTTGCTATCTTCACATGCTGCTACTGTTATCCGTATGTGCTATTGATTCCTAGACCTACTACTACAATTTTTGTAGGTGGTTGCTAATTCCTAGACCTATTACTGCACATTCTGATTTTTTGCTTGATTCCTGGATGTGCTTTTGTTGCTAAAAAGCCTTTTATGGTGCTGCTGGTATTGGTATAGCCTCCCGAGGTGCTACTAGTTTGTTGGAAGGCCTCTTGATTTGCAAGTTGCTTTTTGGACCTGTTGTTGCATGACATGCTACTGTATGACCTATTGTTACACTTTCTGTAGGTAGCTGCTGATTCTCAAATGATGCTGCTACAGTTGGTGGTTTATTGCTTGATGCTTGGACGTACTGCTACAATCTGTAGGTGGCTACTTCGTTCTTGGACCTGCTACTACAATTTACAAGTGGTTACTTCATTCTTAGACATGTTGCTATAATCTGCAAATGGCAACTTCATTCTTGGACTTGTTGCTGCAATCTATAGTAGGTTGCTTCATTGTTTGCTAATGTAGGACAGCCCTTGCTATTGCTGCCTTTTTGTTTACTGATGTAGGGACCTTTAGTTGCTATTGCCTTGTTTGTTGGGGCAGGACACCTCCTACTACTATTGCCTCCTTGTTTACTAGTGCAAAACACCTCCTCCTATTGCACCACCTCTTGTCAGACATGCTGCCTCCTTGTTTGGTAGTGAAGGCACCTCTTGGTTTGTTGGTGCAGGCTATTGCCTCCTAGTTTGCTGGTGCAGGCTACTGGTTTGTTGGTGAAGCTACTACCTCCTTCTTTGTCTTCCCTTGATGCCAAATTCACAAGTTACCACACCACTTTCTAGTTTGTCTCCCTTGGCTGCTTAATTCATAGGTTGCTACACCACTTTTTGGTTTGTCTTCCTTAGCTACCAGATTGTTGGTTCAAGGCTAGTTGCTGTAAGTTTTGGTGAGGCCTGGCCTTTGCAAGTGCTAATCAGGGCTAGTTGCTGCAACTTAGTGAAGGCCGATTGCTACAGGTGCTAGTCAGAATGACCGGTTGCTTCAAGTTTGCTGGTGTGGTGGCCGATTGCCTTATTGCCTTTATCTCCCGCTTGGCTGGCTATCACAATTAGGTTTTGTTCTCTTAAAAAATTCTGCAGCACACACACTTCTTAAAAGATGTATAAGGGTGTTTATAGAGGCCTGACATTAGGGTTACACAATCATCAATAGTCATTGTTGATTCCCATAGGTTGCCCTACAATCAATGGCTAGATATGAGTCCTAAAATTTAGGGTCAATGGTCAACATTAACTTCTTAAAATTTAAGGTCAACGATTAATCTTAACCCCTAAAATTTAGAGTCACGATTAATATTAACTCCTTAATGTTAGGATTTATTTATTATCATTAGTTTTTCCAATGACCTCACTACATATCAACGGTATTCATAATATCAAATCAACACAAATAACTATGTGAGATGAGGTTGACATTAGACATAAAAAATGGGCTCAACACCCTTGTGTAAAGCTGTGCAACCTATTATACAAATCCTAATAATAAGAGCTAGGAACAAGCCTTCTCCTCATCATAGTCTTCAACTCATCCCAAGTCTCTATTGATCTTTCAAAATTCCTCCTTTTGGTAATAATTTGTTGGTCCTACCACATTACTACATAATTATTAAGCTCAATTATAACTATCTTAACCTTCTTCTCCTCAAAGAAGTTATGACAATCAAATAGTAACTCCACCATTCTCTTTTAGGTTCAGTACACATCTGGTTTAGCTTTTCCTTTAAAAGAGGCAACCTTCATAATGCTACTCAAATTTTTTATCTATTCTTTCCTTCACATTATTTTTGTCATCCTAACCTTTATTGTACCTAGCACACTCATTATCATTGCCTAAAACTTCTTTATCATTTTTATTACCATATCCTCCTCTAAATTCACCTATAAATATTAGCATTATCACCCTCATCATATTCATTATTCTCATCTTTACTAGAATCATGTTCAAATTGCTCCTTCATGACCTTTCTAGCTAGCCTCTTAAGATTCACACTTGATCCCTCTTCTATTTTATCCATATTGTCCCTAACTTTCCAAAACATTGGATCAATCCTATTAAACTTTTGCTCTAAGGATTTTATAAGTAATTTAAAGTTTATAATAACTACTTCTTCCTTTTTATGTGAAAAATTACCTTCTTTACCATTAAATATTATACCTGTGAGATTGTTAATAAATAAAGAATATGCCTCACAAAACTCACTCCTTTCTGTGTTAGCTCTTTATATAACTATAACAGTCATTAACTCTCATGTTTCACCTAATGAAATGTAATGTCACTTTAAGAGCTCTTTTAATAGTTTCTAGGCAAATTAAATTTACAACAAATCAAAATTTGAATATACCTGCCATAAACCAATCTCTTCAAATAAGTGGTGTGATCAAAGAAAGTAATCTGTTAAGCCATCTTTGATGACTAATGTTAGATTTGTTATCAACAACATCTTGCATATTTGTCCTTATTGATTTGATATTGTGAATGTCATCAAGATGCAGAGAGATCATTTGTCAAAACCATGGATAGCAGGTTAACCCTAAATTTTAGGAGTCAATATTGATCGTTGACCCTAAATTTTAGGAATCAATACTGATTATTGATTGTAAGGCAACCCTTAGGAATCAATGTTAATCGTTGATGATAAGGCAACCTTAAAATCAAGGCTTATAAATATCTCAATGCAGCTACCAATAGGTGTGTGCTTTGTAAAAAATTAGAGAGAGAATAACAAGAAAGAGAGCTATAAAAATGTGTTGTTGTAGACCAGAAGAGAGAACTTAGTAGAGGAAGAAAACATGTTGCTACAGACTAGAAGAAAGAACTTGGCAGAGAAAGAAAACGTGTGCTGTTGCAAATCATAAGAGAGAAAACGACAAAGGAAGAAAAAGTGTGCCATTGCAGACCAGAAAAGAGAGCTCGATAGAGGAAGAAAACAACTTCTACAAAACTAAAGAGAGGGCACAACAAAGGAAGAAGAGAAGTGTAGCAGTAGCAAGGAGAAGGCAGCAACTACAGCAAGAAGAAGGTAGTAGCTGCAGCAAGGAGAAGGCAGTAGCAACAGTAAGGAGGAGGTAGCAGTAGTAGCAAGAAAGAGAAAGCCTCTAGCAGCAAAAGAGGAAGAGAGAGTGCATTATAGAAGGAAGTAGCTTGCAGTAGCAAAAGTAGGAACCTGTAGAGAGTAGAACCTACAGAAGAGGACCTATAAAGATTAGAGATAACTTGCAACAGAGGAAAGAACTTGCAAAGACTAGAGAAAACCTACAACAAAGAGAATCTACAGCGGAGAGCACTAGCAGCAGAGGAGAAAACTTGCCAATGCAAAAGGAGGCAGCACTAACAGTTGAGAAAAGAACCTGCCAAGGCAAAAGGAGGCAATATTAGTAGCAAAGGAGAAAACTTGCCAAGGTAGAAAGAGGTAGCATGAATAGTTAAGGAGAGAACCTGCTAAGGCAAAAGAAGGCAGAACCTATAGTGAAGAGAACTTGTAGCGGAGATAACCTGCAACGGAGAAAACTTGCAACAAAGAGAACTTGTAGATGAGAGAACCTACAAGGGAGAGAACTTGTAGCGGAGATAACCTGCAACGGAGAAAACTTGCAACAAAGAGAACTTGTAGATGAGAGAACCTACAAGGGAGAGAACTTGTAGAGGAGAGACCAGCAAAGCTTAAAGAGAGAAACTAGTAGTAAGGAATGAAAAGATCTATTTTCTACAACATTAACTTATGCACATTGAGTGATCTTTTTTAGGGAAGTTTTGTCATAAACATTTTATGTAGTTCTTGAAAAAGGGTGGGTGACCCTTGGAGTGATTGAGAAATTAATCTATCAAGTGTTGGGAGATCAACTCTTATAGTGATCGAGAGATCATTGTAAGTGGTTAAGGAGTGATCTTTCCACAACATCAACTGTACCCCTTGATAATAAGCGTGGATCGTGTGATTTAGGAGCAATCCTATCACATCGTAGACATATCTCATACAACGTGGGTGAACCACGTAAAAAGTTTTGTGTATTCTTAAATGTTTATGCTTGCTTAATATCTATATGGTCATTCTCACATAAAGAAGTAGGATAAAAATTAGATCATTGACTTTAATAGGTCACAACAGTTTAATTCAAACAGATTTGTAAAAGTAAACATCTCACATTGATTCACCCCCTTCTCCTTTCTATGTAAGACCTAAGAAGGTCCTCATTAAGTGGTATCCATTCTATCTACTTTGATCTGAAATAGTTTTATTGTTATTGTGAATCTTTACATTTACTATTAGTTAATATCATGAAGAGCACAAACAGTGTTAACAGTAAAGGCATTCCCACTTTTGATTGACAAAATTATTGGGTATGGAAGAATAAAATGCTCTTATATTTGATATCACTTGGTTTGAATGTGTTTGGATCTGCTATTAGTGTGTTCACCTTTATTGCTGAAGGTGCTACTATGACGTGTACTGATAAGAAGTATTAGAGTGAGATGGAAAGGCGAGAAATGCCTTATATGCCTCCTTAACAAACAAAGAATTTACCAAAGTGATAGGGTGTAACATAGCTAAACAAATTTGGGACAAATTGAAGAATATTTATGAAGGAGACAAGGTTATGAAGGAAGCCAAGCTACAAATCTGGAGGAGCAAATTTGAAGACATAAAGATGCTAAATGATAAATTTGTTGATGCCTTCTTTACAAGGTTAAATGAAATTGTATGCTCCATTAGAGGCTATGAAGAAGAGATCAACAAAGCTACTATAGTAAAGAAGATACTTAGAACCTTACTAAATGTTAGAGATTTAGATAGGCTACCCTTGGATGATTTACATAGGATATTGGTAGCTTATGAAATGAGAATATCCTAATAAAGAAAGAAAAAAAAAAGCTTAAGGCAGAGAAGGAATTAGCCTTTAAGGCAATGATAAAATTAAAGATTAAAGAACAAGTAAAAGAATTTGACAGTAGCTTTGAAGTTTAAGATGGTGATACTAAACTTGATAAAGTTATGGATTATACACCAAAAATATGAGGAAAGGAAAATGGAATTAAAAGGGAAAATTACCCTTAAAGTGCTTTGCTGTGGACTACCCAAAGAGAAAAGAAATAGACAGTGATGATGATGATGAGCTATCCCCAAGGAAGAGAACAAAGAAATTCAATTATTCTAAAGCTAGAAATTTAAGTGTCAAAGGGAAAAAAGAATTCTTTAAAGTAAAAAAAAAAGAAATTTCCTAAACAAATTAGATGAATAAAATTTTAAAGAAGAAGCTGATGATGATATTATAGAAAATGTGCTAGTTGCACAAGTAGATGTTGAACAAGAATCCTCAAGTGATATGGAATCAGTTAAAGAGGAAGAGAATGAGACGGTAAAACAACTTAAGAATGAATTAAGAACTTGTTTGCGCAAAAATAGCAAGATGAAAAATGAGGTAAACCATTTTAAGAAGCTGAATAAAAATTTTATTGTTGATAAATCTGATTTCTAGGGGAAAGAAAAGGAGTTTGAAGCAAAAGTGAATGAGTACTTAAAAAGAATTGAGGAGCTGAATGTACTTAAGGTAGAGCAAGGCAAGATACATGAAGATCTTGGCGCTAAGGTGATTGTATAAGAGCAAGATATGCTAATTTTGCAAGCTAAACTCTACAAGGCTGAGTCTAAATTGAAGAAGTATAAAGAAAGTTGTATCTAGACTATGGATGTGAGAGGAGAGTCCTTTTTAGCAAATGCTATCAAGGATGATACTACTAAAAAGTTGGATGAGTGTCTAAGCAAACAAAGACCTCATTCCATGGGGAAAAAAGGACTTAGTCATATTAAAAAGCCAAATGAGAAGGTAGTAGCAAAGATGAAAATTGTGTTTGTACTTGAAAGCAAATATAATGACATTGTGTAGAAGAGAACCCAACCTAAGTTAAAATGGGTTAGGAAAGATGTGATGAAAACTCCCATCCAAAAGTGACAGGTTGTCAAAGACTAAAAGAAAGTTGTCACAATAGTTGCTAAAGATAGGGATATGAATGTGGTAAAAAAAGAAAATTTAGATTTGAAGGATTTTACTTTATTTGAAGTAAGTACAAGCACAAGGCTAGTGTATGCTAGAGTAATGAGCCTATAATAAAAGGGAATGTAAGGCAAAAGTCTAAAGGGAGATTCTATTAAGAAAGGAGACAACCCCAAGTGAAAAGAAGTCATATTCCATTAAGAAACAAATTTAATATATTGGAAGATGCAAAAAGGTTAGAGATATTGTTAAGGAATGCTTAACATTGTTGCCTAGTCAAAGAGTGTAAAAGAAAACACCTATATATGCTCTTATGCTTTGCCAAACAAGAAGAAGAGGAAAGGAAATGACTATG
>JAHLGO010021096.1:5561234-5573272 GCA_020615895.1 Ceriops decandra | reverse complement strand
TTATGGAAGTAGCCTTAAAAGCTTCCAAGAAAGAAAAGTCATGGATCCTAGATAGTGGCTCCTCTTCATATATGATAAGAGACTCCATAGTGTTGAAAGAAGTACTAAAATATGATGAAGGGATCAATCACATTTGGCAATGATGGTGCCTCAAAGATCAAAGGTGTTGGTGCTACTGAAGTTGGTGCAAAAAAGCTAAAATTAGAGGAAATGCTTTATGTTGAAGGGCTAAAACATGAAGTTACTTTCAGTAAGAGTGGCAACAAAGTAAAAAGATTAAATGATGATACTGTTCTTACAAAGGGAGAAAGAACAAATGGAAACTTATACCAATTTTCATGCATTAAAAATACATGCTAAGTTAGCACCAAAGATGGGAATTTGTTATTGTATAGGAGATTTGGACATTTTGGACAAAAGGGGCTAAACTTATGTATTCAACCACCTTCAACAGGTTAAGGTATGCCTCTAACCCCTTTCTTCTTCTCTCTTTTATTGTTCTTTGGATTTGTTATCAAAGGAGAAGATATTTTGCATAAATCTAAAGAGAGTATATACTGATTAAAAAGGGGAGTAGCTTGATAACTACAAAGGAAAAAATCAAATAAAAGTGAAGAAATTGTTAAAGGGGAGAAGCAAAAAAGAAAAGAATAAAAGTTAAAGATTATTTTCAATTGGTATCATACTCATATGCAAAAAGGGAGATACATGTTTTAAGGGGAGTTGTGAATGTTAAAAGCTACTACTTGTGCTTAATTGCTGATCTATGGGTTTAATGTGTTGTCAATAAATCCAAAGAGAGAGATTGTTGAGTCTATCTTTGATGGATAATGTTAGATTTATTGTCAATACATCTCGCATATTTATCCTTATTGATTTGATGTTGTGAATAATAAAAACCTATAAAAATAAACCATTAAGATGCTAAAATTCATCCAACCCATTACATAACAATATAACCTACGAAAATAACCCATTTACATGCCCAAAAACAAGCTCTCAACTCCAACTTCCTTCCCAAGGCCATGGTTTTCATATTCATCCATAGATGACACATATGCAAGCCCTATTGAAGCCTCTATCATCCTTAACTCATGCCTAGCAACTTCTTATAAGTAAGTGTTGGACAACAAGTTGTTAAGTACTTCCTCTATTTTCTTCAATCTTACCTTTGTCCTTAGTGGTCCAAGATTTTGCAAAACATCAACTCTATTATTGATTTGAGCTTGTGTAATATGGCTTCCATCATTCTTTCTCTCCTCAAGATGATTTGTCCTCAAATTAACACTTACATCAACAAAAAGAAAAAGAGAAAGGTTTGAAACATTAAATGTTGCACTTACATTATACTTACCTAACAAGTCAAATCTATATGCATTATCATTGACTCTTGTCACCACTTGAAAATGACCATCTCCCTTTCATTGTAACTTTGATTTCTTTTGCATAGGAAATTTGTCCTTTCATAAATGTACCCAAACTCAATCACCAGGTTCAAAAGTGATACACCTACAACATCTGTTGACTTATGTTTTATACTGTTTGGTTTTTCTCTCAATGTTAAGCCTAGCTTTCTCATGAAGTTGCCTAACTACTTCAGCCTTCTTTCTTCCATCTAAATTAATCTTGTCCTACATAGGCAATGGTACTAAATCCAAAGGAGATAATGTATTAAAACCATAAATAAGCTCAAAAGGAGAATAAGTCATAATACTACGAACAACACGATTATAGGCTAACTCCAAAAAAAGCAAACATTCTTCTTAGGTTTTAGTATTCTTACCAATAATAGCACACAAAAACATACCAAGTTCAATTTACTACCACAATTTATATATCTGTTTGTGGATGGTAAGTTGTAGAAAACAACAACTTTGTTTCAAGTTTACCCCATAATGTCTTTCAACAGTGTTAAAAATTTTGCATCACGGTCTAACACAATACTTTTTGGCACTCCATTTAGGCGAACAATCTCTCTCAATGATGGGCTGACAAATTGATGGCCTAGTATAGCTTCTTTATGTTGTGGTACGCCTCATTTCTATTGTGTAGTAGGTTTTCCTATCTCTTTTCCTTTTTTTTTTTTATCACAAGCACAACAATTAAAATATAATCTAAATATGCAAAATTTACAATAATGCATAAAATACACATATATTTCAAAATAAAATAAATAGTTATCTATATATAATTCACAATACTAGGATGTAATTCAAAGGACTAACTTACCTGCTTTGGAGTTTTAGGAGTAAGAAAGGCTTGTGGTTGTAGAATCTTACGATACCATTATGGTTTAGGCTTTTCCACAAAACTTTAGCATGCCCCTCCTCCATTAGCTAATTTGCCATGACATGCTCCTCTTCCTACTTCCCATCATTCCTTTTCACCACATCCTCTAGATATTCCATAGGTAAAAGTATTAATTTTTAAAATAGATACTAATAAATTTGTAATTAAAGTCTAGCTTATATTTAGAAGTCCATTTAAAAAATTTTTACAATATAATTATATACGTAATATTTCCAATATAATCTTTAAAGTTTTGTGGAACACAATTTTGTGTTATAAAACTTGGTATCCTATTTTAATCACATCATATTAGGTTCTATCGTTCTTAAAGAAATAATGTTATAACATTTTACCATGAAACTAACCATATAATGGGTAAAGGAAATAAATGTTTCAATCAAAATGGATTATGTAAATATAAATTGCAGTCAACAATACATTTTACATAAAGCCTTTTTATAAAAGATTAGAAGGGGAAAAGAGAGAGGCATGTTTTTGAAGACTTGGAAAAAAATAGACTTTCCTTAGAATTCTCTCCCTTGTAATATGTTATCTTCTTCTATAACTTGTAATGTTGTGTGAGTAAAGCTTCTCTTCCTTGTTAAGTTTGTCATCAATCAAATCACTATTTGTGTCCAAGGATTTTATTTTACCATCAATCCAATTCTCTATGCAAAAGGAGCATATCCCTTTCTCCCTTCAAGCTTTTTATTAAAGTTACTTTAATCATATGATCGACAAGACATCCAATGCTAAAGCATCTTAAATGGGTTAAACCCTTAAAGTCTTTTTATAAAAGGTGAGAAGGGAAATGAGAGAGGCACGTCTAAGACTTAGAATTCTCTCCCTCTCCTAGAAATCTCTTGTAATAATCTTCCTTAGAGAGGCACATCTAATAAGGTTATAAAAGTATTAATTTTGAAAATGGATGCTAATAAATTCATAATTAGAGTTTACTTTTGTTTAAAAGTCCATTTAAAAAATTGTTATAATGCAATTATGTACTTAATATTTTAAATATATTCTATTATATTATGTGGACACAATTTCAATTTATAAAAACTTAGTACCTTGTTTTAATCACACAATGCGAAGTTCCATCCTTCTTTAGGAAATAATGTAATAATAACATTTTAATATATAGACAAGCATATAATGGGAAAGGGAAATAAATGTTTCAATCAAAATGGATTAAATAAATATAAATTTAGGATATATAAATTTTACTCTTGTAAAAGTGAGTTGAAAATTTAGCCAAACCAAATTTCATAAATAATATAATATAAACTAGTTTTATGACTTACAATATACAAATATAATTAAGAAATATTGTTATAAGAATATTAATCTTTAAAAAGAATGCTAATAAACTTGTAATTAAAGTTTGACTTATATTTAGAAGTCCATTTAGACCATTTACATAATATTTCAAATATATCCATCAATGTTTTGTGAAATATAGTTTCATGTTATAGAAACTCTAACTGTTAATTACATAATGCTAGGCATCATTCTCTAGGAAATGACATTGTAATTTCTTATTATGAAACCAAGTATGTGATCAATTAGAAAAATAAATGTATTAATAAGAATGGATTAGGTAAACATAAATTTAGGATAAATAAATATTACTTTTGTAAAAGTGGGCAAAAAATTAAGCCAAACTAAACTATATAAATAATATAATGTATATCACTTTTATGAGTTATTGTATATAAATATAACAAAGTAATACATATTGTTATAAAAGTATTAATTTTTAAATATATGCTCATAAATTTGTAATTAAAGCTTGATTGATATGTGTCTAAAATATTGTTACAATAAAAACATGTATATTGTATTTCAAATTTATTTTTTTGTATTTGGTGGAACAGATCTCTATAGTTTTCCTAATATAGCCAATATACTATAATACATGTAAACACATAAATAGGCATAGTAGAAGAGATAAAAAAAATGTGGAAATGTTTAAATAGATGCAAAATAGAGTTTATAAGATGACTTCTTGAGAAAGATTTTGTACGAGAATAAAAGGAATTTGTGAACAAACCCCTTCATGGCACATAACTATGTCAAAAAGGTTG
The DNA here is from genome assembly GCA_020615895.1 of Ceriops decandra. NCBI lineage: Eukaryota > Viridiplantae > Streptophyta > Magnoliopsida > Malpighiales > Rhizophoraceae > Ceriops > Ceriops decandra. The sequence continues at coordinate 5,568,896 of JAHLGO010021096.1, read as the reverse complement.
TAAGAAATAATAAGCTTATTTTTATCATTAGTAATATTTAATATTTCCTTAGTTTTTTCAAAATACTTTGGGGATATTAACCCTTCTTTAATATGTTTCATATCAACTTTTGAATCAATAAGAGTTATGGTAGAAAATATATATAATTTACCAACTATAATTGTTATCTTCATATGTCATTTATAAGTAATAATTTTGTCAACCATATTGATATACTAAAGTTATTATCTTCCTTTAAGGAAGATTTTGGCATATCCAGCTTTTTACCAAGGCTATTTAGGATATCCAGATTATACTTAGTATTAAAAGAGTGATAACTCTTTCCTTGAGCTCTTTTAATTTGTTCAAGAGCTTTACTCGAATCTCTCTCAATTCTACTTTGAGCTCTTTCATTTCTCTTTGTAATCTCATTACTAAAGGTTCCTTGATTTGAGACTACTTTCCTTTCATCTTGTGGATGATTTTATCAATGTTATAACCTTCTTAACACTTTATTGAGCTAACCATGGAAAATTGGTTGACTTTTCTCCAAGAAAATTTGTATGACTTGCAAAGATAGCATAGTTTCATCTAATTATCTATGGTAAATGATAAATAATTGTAAATAACAACATTTTATCTTTAACTTCTTCATTCTTTAAGCTGAACTATTCATAAATTGTTTACACTTTCATGGGCATAAAAGTTGAATGCAATCCCCATTTGTAAAACTAAACTTTAAACCAATTTGGAAATATAGTAAAATCATAAGAAAAGTATATCTAGATGAATCAACTAAATTTTCTCTATCTATTTTTATAGTATAAAGCTTTGTTTCATGTATTGATATAATTGAAGTAATTGAAGGTTTTAACCTTCCATTATCCTTTAATTCTTTGGAGATTGATTAGTCTTTTTGCCATTCATTAGGAAAATAACCTTTTTAATTTTGAATTTGGCATAGGCCTTGCCATGGGTGCACAAATAACTTTGACTTCTTTCAATGAGTTCAATAACCATTGAGCTTTGTCATGATTAAGACTTGTCGATAATAAAATTGATCCTTTATCCCAAGATAGGGATATATGTTTTTTGCATAAAATCTTACAACCTTATAAAGTTTAAGATTAGCATAATTATGCTTAACAAGATATAAAAATTCTATAAAGTTAAGAATAAATGGGTAAGTTAACCTTTTATCTATAGTCTACTCATGAGCATTTTTAAAAGTGGGTCCAAGTGTTGGCTTTGGACGTTTCTCCTTTTGTTGGTGAATTAACTAGCTTGGTTAGGGACCTTGCCCCTTGTATCAAGGGCCTTTTATTCATTTTTCCCTATAAAATAAATAAGTTAGAATGTTCGTTAAACTTTCAAAGACATTTTTAGTAAAAATAACCATTATTTTAAGTACTCATAAGTACTATCTTAAAGAATACCCAAATAATTGTTTTATTTTGTTAAAGTATTCTTGTTTTAATATTTTCTTCTTTTATAAGAAATTAAAAGCTAATAACCTTTCCTTCCATTTCTATAAATATGTCTTCTTTAGATATTGATAAAAATCTCAAGACAAAAGGGCTTGGGGAGATTTTTGTGAACAAATGGATTATGCCCCCCATAAAACACTTTATAAAAAGAAAAAAATATATATATCTTTCATTAAAAGGCCAAATAATGCCTTATGTAAAAAGAAAACGAAAAAAGAAAAGCCAAAACCAAGAAAACATGTTAAATTTGTAAAGAAAAAGGCAATAATATGTTATAAATGCAAACAAATTAGACATTATTCCAATAAATGATGCATTCAAAAGAAAATTCAAGAATTAGTTATTAATATGGACCTTAAAAGTCTATACTTAATATCTTCATAAAAAGTGATTCTAAAGTGGAAGATATGGAAATTGATGTAATTAATTACCACTCAAAAAATAATTTGGGAAGCTCTAACAATGAGTTAAATTTAGAAGAAAGTTATCGTAATAACTTATATTAATAAAAGAAGAAAATATGATATTGGATCTTAATGATAAAATTTCAAATCTAGAAGAAAAAAGAAAATAGCTAAAATCTTACTTGTATTTAATTAAAAATAAGCAAGTAAAAAATGAATTAGTTGAGACACAAGAAGGTTATAAAATCATCCACATGATGAAGGGAAAGCAGTCCCTAATCAAAGGAACCTTTAGTGTGAGAATTAAAAATGGAAATGAAAGAGCTTAAAAAATTGAAGGAGCTCAGAGAAAGGGTAATTAAAAAGTCTACTTTATTAAATCTAATTTAATAAAGTCACTTTAAAAAAAGAAATTTTGTCATGTTATGATAGAAATCTTTTATAAATAAGACATATTATACAACATAGTGTGCATGTGATTAGAATTCCTTTCCTCTTGTAAAAAAGAGTATGTTTAAATCTTCATTTGTAACTAGTATCAAGTATTAATAAAAGCTTCAAGTTGATAAGGTACTTGTTTTTCTTTCTTCTCATTTTCTTGTTATCCTTATTTTATAATTGTACTATGTTGTGTTTATAATTTTGTGCATTTTATAGTACTCACACAAGATTGGTATCAGAGCCTCTTTTTCTTTTTTTTGTTTTTGAGAGGGAGAAAGGTAGGATAAGAATTATATTTCACTTGCAAGTTTTAAAGTAAGGTTGAGTTACTTTTGTCATATAGTTGTGTTAGATAGGGAAGGCATTATGATGGGATAAATCTTTGATTAGAAAGAATAACTTTGACCATCCAAGAGATTTGTAAGTAATGTATAATGAATAAAATTTCTCGAAACCTTTCATTTTGAGATAAAGGTAGTAGTAGTAATAAAGAAATTATAATTAATAAAAATATAAATAATAATTTTTAAAATTCATGGCTTCTTCCTTCTTGTTCTTCATCTTTTATTCACCACAAACAAAGGTTTCTATTTAAAGTAGACTAAGTGGTAAAAACAATTGAGGAAAATAGTTTTGTTATTTTCTGTCATAAAGATAAGAAACATGATGGATTTCATTATTCTTTATTTGAATTGTTGAGGTAAGTTTGAGTGATGATCTAGTTTATTTTTCATATTATCCTAATATCAATCTTTCCTTGACTAGCTCAAATTTCATTCATGCATTGTGTCTTGACATAAAGGCAAAAGGTTTCAACATGATGCTTAAGTCAAAACAATTTGATTCTTATTTATAGAATCCATTATATGGTTATGAATATTACCTTGTTAGGTATGAAAAATATTCCAAGTGAATTATTTATCAAGAAAGGGTTAACTATCCTAATCCTTACTAATAGGGCTAAGACCAATGTAATGGTCCCTAAAACTATTAGCTAGAATCAAGTTAAATTACTTGAAAAATAGATCCTCAAAAAGGCAATAGAACCTATTCAAAGGCAAACCACTCAACTTAGGGAACTAATTAAATATAATGATAGTGATGTTGAAATCAGATTCTCACAAAACCACGTAGTTAGGTTAAACCTACCAGATAGATAGAGGCACTCAACCTCTTTGGTTTCTACATAGCTCTTTCAAGAGTTTGAAGGAACTAGAAGAACAAGACAATACGTTATTCACTTATAGTATAAGGCTAAATTCATTTACTCTTAAGAAAATAAATTTAAGAGAAAATGGTTTTATTACATGCTTTCTCTTAACAACAATAGCTCTTTCTAAAAGTTCACAAATATGTAGTTCATGAATACAAGTGTTCTAATTTGTTTGCCTATATTGAGAGAGTTTATTTACTTAGAAAGAAGCCATTTCCTAATTTTTCAAGTAAATAGATCTGTGTTGTTTTAGAAAATGCTTATCAAAATTATTTGACAAAGTCAAAAAGAGGGTTAATTCTATTCACCTTCTTAAATTGAATCTTTAAGTTAAACTACACAAAGGTGAAGCTATAGCCTTACCTTATAAGATAGAGACCTCTAAGTTGAAATGTAATATTGGTGTTATTATATAGCAAAACAATTATATTAATATCCAATTAGTGGGTAAGTAATTAACTAGAATTGAGGCTAATATTGAGGAATCAAGGTAGATTGCTATTTACCCAAGGCTTCAACCTCAGGTTAAACTTAAGATAGATATAAGGGTTTTATTTAAACTTGTGTCATCTAAAAAGATTAATTACAAGATGACAAATGAAAAAAGTTAGCTTTTTAAGGATTTTACTAAGAGGCTTAAAAGCATTGGATTAAAAAAAAGAATTTTTTTTATTATAGAATATGAAGATAAAAGTGATATACAAATTGAGAATCTAATGGAGAACTAAGTGTTGATCAAGTGAAACAAAACAAGTATTCCTAAGATCTTTTATAAGGAATCAATGGTCCAATGACTAACGTGAGGACAAAGAGGGTGAAAGAGGCTTTATAAGGCTTAATCATGGATATGCATAACAAAAAGACAACTCTAAAAGGTTCTAAAGCTATTTTGGAAGTTTCCAATGCTAAACCAAGGATAATCATTGATCTTTACGTGAAATGATGGACAAGTCTTAAAACTTGAAAAAAAAAAAAAGCTTAGAGCTTATGATATAAGTCCAAGTTACATGACCAAGTTAAGGAATGATTCGATCTACATGCTAAGTTATATTAAAAGATCTGTTTTTATTTTTGGTTGCTAGATTTTAAGTTAAGGCCTAATATACAAATAAAAAGGTTTAACTTATTAGGTTCATTTGGGCTTATAGTTTTAGCTGAGTCTTAGTGCATTAGTTAGGGTTTTACTTTGACTTTTTATGTCAAGTTGTCATTAGTTGTAGTTTTCTAACAATTCTTACAACAAGGTAGATTTATATTCCTTAATTAAAGGGATCTTCTATAATTAAGGTCTTTCCTTTATAATTATGATTACAAACACCTTTTTCTTATAAAGGATTGTGATGTTTATATCCCTTTTCCTTAAAGGGATCCCTCATATTTTTCCATATAAATTACAACTATGTAAAATAAGAATGAATAAGATTGAGATATGATAAAGAACCCTCGATAGGAGACTTACCCTAGAACCCTTAAATCAATTTGTTATACACACCCTAGAAAACTAGGAAACAAGTTAGGTTGATCAAATTAAAACCCTAAGGAAACAAAGTCTTTAAAACCCTAATCTTTAGACACCACAAAGGTTGATAACTCTTTTGATAAATCAAGACAATGTATTTTTCCAAGAATAAAAGAAGGTAAAGCAAAGCTTGCTGAAAGTACCTTAATCTTATTGATTCCATTTTACATAATTATAGCCTTTATATAGGCAAGTAAATATTACAATCCTATAAAGAAAAGGTGTTTCTTAACGTACCTATATATATATATAGGAAAAACCTTAATTATAAGAGATTCCTCTAATTAAGGAATACAAATTTGCCTTAATTAGAAATTATAAGAAAGACAAATTTGCCTTCATTAGGAATCCTTAAAAAAGATTACAACTAATGATAGTTAGGCATAAAAGTGAAAATAAAAATTCTAACTAATGTATTAAGACTTAATTGAACCTACAAGTCCAAATAAACCCAAGAGGTTAAGTCTTTTTTACATATAATTTGGCCTTAACTTAAAATCTAGCAACCTAAATCAAAAATAGGCCATTTAATACAACTTAGCATGCAAGTTGAGTCTTTCCTTAACTTAGTCATGCAACTTAGATATCATGGGTTCCAAATTTTGTTCTTTAAGTTCTATGCCTTATTCATCATTTTGCATATCAAGATAAATGATTATCCTTGGTGTAACATTAGAAACTTTTAGTGCCTTAAAATCTTTTAGAGCACCCTTTTTGTCATGCAGCTCCATGATTAAACTTTGTAAAGCCTCTTTTAACATTTTTGTCCTTGTTTTAGTCATTGAACCAAGATTCTTTACAAAGCATCTTGGGAATATTTTCTTTGTTACACTTGAACAGCACCTTGTTCTCCATTATTCCTCCCCTCCTTGATAGGATTCGTCTTAAAATCACCTACATCAAACAAAGATAAGTTAACAACATTAAAAGTAGCACTAACATTACCATAGTTGCTTGGCAAATCTAGCTTATAAGCATTATCATTAAAAGGTTCAACTTCTTGAGGGTGCAATTTAAACTTTCTTTATGGGGAAAATCATTCCTTTATCATATACACCCATAGCCAATCACCAGGTTCAAAGATAACCTTTACATACCCCTTATTAACTTGCTTAGCATATTGCTCATTCTTCCTTTAAATGTTAGTTTGAACCTTGATATGTAAATCCTTCACAAATTTTGTTTTTTTCTTACCATTAATGTTATCACATTCTAGTGGTCAAAGATAAAATCTCTAAAGGAGTTATTAAAACTATAAGCAACATCAAAATGTGACAAGGAAGTAATAGAGTGAACAGATCTATTATAAGCAAACTTAACATGTGACAAACACTTTTCTATTGTCTCAAGTTCTTTTGAATGATACAACGTAACAAAGTAAGTAGTGAGTATCTTATTAATTACTTTAGTTTGTCCATCTATTTGAGGATGTGAAACAGTAGAAAATAAAACTTTAGTTCCTATTTATTCCATAAAGTGCACCAAAATGACTTAAAAGCTTAATATTCCTACCACTAACAATAGTTCTTAGTAATCAGATGAGAACCATTTTAGGTCTTACATTGTGAGGGGGTGAATCAATGTGAGATATACTGTTTCTACAAATTGATCCAGATTTAACCTCTGTGACTTGTTAGAGTCAATGTTCCAATTTTTTATTTTTCTTCTTCATGTGAGTGCGGTTATACGCACCTAAGTGCATATGACAATTTTTACGTGGTTCACCCACAATGTGTGAGCTATGTCCATGGTGTGATAGGATCACTCCTAAATCATACAATCCACTCTTGTTATCAAGGGATACAATAATGTTATGGAAGGATCACTCCTCCAACACTTATAGAAGGCCTACTCGTTAACCATTTACAATGATTTTCCGATCACTCTAAAGGTATCGCACCCTGTTTTTCAACAAACTTATCAAGACTTTATAATAAAACCTTTCCTAGAGAATGATTACTCAACGTGTACAAACTTTTAAAGTAGAATATGGATCTTCTCCTTTCTTCATTATCAGTGTTATTTAACCCACTACTGATGCTGCTTGTGCAAGACACTAATGCTGTTCATATGTGCTAATGCTATTTGCACATATTATTGTAGCTGTTCTGTGCGCTACTTCTGCTAATCGTGGGTGGTGCTGCTGCTGTTTACGCACACTGCTAATGATGTCCGCATGTGTTGTTGTTATAGTCTATACGTATTGCTGCTGCTGTCTACATGCGCTATTGCTGCTATTCACACACTTCAGACGCATTACTCCTGCTATTTGCACCCGTAGCTGCTATTATCCACTTGTATTACTGCTACTATCTACACACATTGCTCTTACTGTCTACATAAACTGTAGTTGCTTACTGTGCACATTATTCCGATTGTTCATAAATGCTGCTACTTTTGTCCACATGTGTTGTTGCTTTCCACACATATTATTTATGCTATCTGAGTACACTACTAATATCTACTACACCACTGTTGCTATCTGCCTTTGCTATTACTATTTTCTCGCACCACTACTATTATCCTCACATGTTATAACTATTTTCTTGCATCGCTACTGCTCTCTTTGCGTCTTGCAGTTGTCTTCTCATATTGCTGTTGCTATCCACGTGCATTGCA
>JAHLGO010021096.1:5548813-5561134 GCA_020615895.1 Ceriops decandra | reverse complement strand
CTGTTTTCTTGTATCACTACTACTGTCTACAGGTGCTCCACTTGCTATTGCATGTTGGTTGCTAATGCAGGACCCTTATGCTATTTCTGCCTTCTTCTGGTTTGTCTTTTTTGGATGCTTTGTTTGTTTGCTAGTGCGACTGCTACCTTGGTGATGTTTACTGGTGCGGTTGTTGCCTTGGTGGTGTTTGCTGGTGTGAGTATATCCTTCTAGACATGCTGCTGGTGCAAGGAAGCCTACTGGACATGCTGCTATTGCTAGGAAGTTTCCTAAATGTGCTGTTGCTGCTAAGAAGCCTCTTAGACATACTGTTGGTGTAGGGAAGCCTCCTAGATATGTGTTGGGAAGTCTCCTCAACGTTTTAGGACATGCTACTGCTGCTACTGGTATACCCTCCTGGATGTGTAGGGATGTGCTGCTAGTTCTGGGAAGTCTCTTGGACATGCTAGGACATGCTGTTGGTGTTGGTATACCCATTTGGATGTGTAGGGATGTGCTACTGGTTTATTGGAAAGCCTCTTAGATGTGCTGGTGTGGTGGTTGATTACTGCTATCACCTTTGTGAGGGCTTACTGGTGTAGTGGTTGTCTTGGTAAGGGTTTGTTGGTATGGGTGGTAGCTACCTTGCTCTCTTTCTTTCCTCTTTGTCGAGCTACCTTGCTACCTCTCCTTCGTGGCTACTGCATTCTCCTTGGCTAGCTACCTTGCCTCTTTTCCTTCTCTCCTTGGCCGGTTGCATTGCCCTCTTTCTTTTTGGCTAGCTACCTTACCTTTGCCATTCACTTAATTTTTTGCAGCCCCTTTTCTTTTTTTTGCAAGACACCTAGGGATAGTTATAAAGCCTTAGGATTAGGGTTACATAATCATCAACAGTCATCATTAATTCCTACATGTTGTCCTATAATTAACGACCATATTTGAGTCCAAAAATTTAGGGTCAACGGTCAATATTGACTTCCTAAAATTTAGGGTGAATGGTCAATGGTTAACGATCAATCTTAACCTCTAAAATTTAAGGTCATGGTTAATATTGATTCCTCAATGCTAGGGTTGACCTATCACTACCAGTTTCTCCCAATGACCCCATTACATCTCAATGACATTCATGAAATCAAATCAACGCATATAATCGTATGAGATGGTATTAACAATAAATCCAACATTAGCCATCAAATATGGGCTCAACAATCTCCCCTTTTGAATTTGTTGGCAGCACATTAGATCCAACAATGCACATATAACAATTATTGACATTCATAACTCCTCTTGCACATTGTCATTCACAACTCTCCCTAAAACATGTAGCACTTGCTACTCCCCTTTTTTGCTTCTCCCCCTTGACAAGTTTTCCCCCTTAATCCATCAAGATACTCCCCCTCTTTATGAGTATACACCTTCTTTAGATTTATGCAAAATATTTTCCCCTTTGACAACAAATCTAAAGAATAATAGAAAAGGGAAAGGGAGAAGGGTTTGAGTATACCTCAACCTTTAGGGGTTGGCTGAATACTTAAGTTCAACCTCTTTTTTTCAAGATGTCTCGATCTTCTATGCCATAACAAATTTTTATCTTTAGTGCTCATGTACCATATGCATTTGCTTTTGGAAACTTGATATAAATTTCCATTTATTCCTTCACCCTTACTCAATAGGACACCATCTTTTAATCTTTTTACTATACAGCCACTCTTATTAAAAGTAACTTTATGTCCAACATCACAAAGCTAGCTAATACTAATGAGATTGTGTTTTAGCCCTTAAACATAAAGCACTTTCTTTGATTTTAACTTTTCTACACCAATTTCAGTAGAACTAATACCTTTAATCTTTAAGGCACCAACATTGCTAAATTTGACTAATCCTCCATTATATTTTGCCACTTCTTAGAACTTCTTGGAATCTCCTGTCATATGTGAAGAGCAAACACTATCTAAGATCCATGACTTATCTTTCTTGGAAGCTTTTAAGGCTACTTCCACAACCATAGACATTTCTCTTCTTCTTATGCTGAATGCAGGAGCATATGTAGGTGTTCTCCTTTGCACTCCTTGACCAGGCAGCAATGGTTGACGTATATTCCTTTGAATTCTTTGATTGGGCAACAATGTTAAGCAATCCTCAGTAGTGTGTCGAACCTTATCACATCTTCCTCAAATCTCTCCCAACATATTAAACTTGATTCTCAATGGAATATAACTTCTTTCCACCTAAGATTGCCTCCTTTCTTGATAGAGTCAAACCCTAGACTCTTGCCTCACATTCCACTTCATTATAGGTCAAGTATTCTAACAAGCATTAGCCTTGTGCCCATACTTACCACAGCTCTAGCAAAATCCTTTGAATCTGGATTTTCTTCTTTCATTAAGTCCATATCTCCTATCTTTAGCAACTGGTGTGACAACCTTCTCTCCATCTTTAACAGTTTGTCTCTAGTGGATAGGAGTCTCCACCATATCTTTCTTAACCCATTTTAACTTGGGTTAGTCTCTCTTCTCCATCACATCATTATACTTGCTTTCGAGCATAAACATAATTTTCTTCTCTTCTTCTACCTTTTCATTCAGCTTTTCAATGTAACCAAGTCCTCTCTTCCCTATTGAATGAGGTCTTTGATTGCTTAAACACTCATTTAACTTTCTGGTAGTGTCCTTCTTGATGGCATTTGCTGATGATGACTCTACTTTTACATCTATGGTCTATATAAAGCTTTCTTCATGCTTCTTTCGCTCGAACTCAACCTTGTAGAGCTTGGCTAGCAAAATCAACACCTTTTGCTCTTGTGCAATCACCTTAGCACTAAGGTCTTCGTGTATCTTTCCTTTCTCTACCTTAAGTACAATTAGCTCCTCAATCCATTTCAAGTACTCCTCTTTTTTTGCTTCAAACTTCTTTTCTCTTACCTAGAGATTAGATTCATCAACAATAAAATTTTCATATAGCTTCTTGAGATGTTTTACCACTCTTTCCAACTTGTTGTTTTTATGCAAACAAGCTCTCAATTCCTTCTCAAGTTGCTGCACTAACTCATCCTCATTCTCTTTTATTAATTCCTCATCACTTAAAGAGTCTTTATTATCATTTTCTTGAGTGATAAGCATATCCTTTGTAGCTTCATCATCGGAATCATCATCAATTTCGTCTTCAAAATCCTTTTCATCTAGCTTGCTCAGAAAATTCCTTCTTTTGGATCTAAAGAATTCCTTTTTTCCTTTAGCACCTAAATTTCCAACTTTATAGTAACTGGATTGTTTTGTCTTCCTCCTTAGGACTAGCTCATCATCATCCTCACTATTTGCTTCTTTTCTCTTTGGGCAATCCATAGCAAAGTGCCCAATTGCTCTATAACTAAAGCACTTCAAGGATATTTTTACCTTGTACTTCCCTTTTCCTTCTTCATATTGTTGGTGATGTATGTTATGACCTCATCCAATTTAGTATCACCGTCTTCTTCTCAAGAGCTACTGATAGATTCCTCTTCTTGGTCTTTAATCCTTAACTTCTTCATTACCATGAAGATTAGCTCCTTGTACACCTTAGACAGCTTTTCTTTCTTCATTGAGCCTATTCTCATTTCATAAGCCACCAAAATACTGTGCAAGTCATCTAAGGGAAACCTATCTAAATCTCTATCTCCTATAGAAGAGATGTTGGCATTGTAAGCTTTCGATAAAGTTCCAAGTATTTTCCTTACTGGAGTAGCATTATGGATCTCCTCTCTATAGCCTTTAATGGAGCACACAATTTCATTGATTCTTGTAAGGAACGCATTCACAGTCTTTTTTTTTCTGCATCTTTATGTCTTCAAATCTACTCCTCTAGATTTGTAACATGGCTTTTTATACAATCTTTTCTCCTTTATAAATGTTCTTCTATTTGTCCTAGATTTGCTTAGCTATGTTACACCCTATAACCTTGGTAAATTCTTTATCTGATAGGGAGGTGTATAAGTCATTTCTTGTCTTTCCATCACACTCCAAGCTCTTCTCATCAACTGGCATCATAGGATTACTTTCAGTAATAGAGATGAAGCCACTAACAGTTGACTCAAACACATCAAGACCAAAGGACATCAAATATGAGAGCATTCTATTATTCCATAATTGATAATTCTATCCATCAAATGTAGAGATGCCCTTGCTATTAACATTCTTCATGTTATTCATGATCTTAAGCACCAGTAGAGATAAAAACTCACATAGCAATGCATAACTTCACTTCAAAGCAGAAAAATTGGATCAACAGAGGAACCGGTTCTGATACCACTTAGTGAGAATTGTTTTAGTTCTCACATTAAAGGGGGGGTGAATTAGTGTGAGATATACTCTTTTCACAAATCGATATAGATTTAACCTCTGCGACTTGTTAAAGTTGATGATCCAATTTTTTATTTTTCTTTTTTATGTGAGCACGATCGTATAAATATAAATTAATGTGCAAGTACCCAAGTACAAATGACAATTTTTACGTGGTTCACCCATAATGTGTGAGCTACATTCACGATGTAATAGGATCACTCTTAAATCACACAATCCACTCTTGTTATCAAAGGATACAATAATGTTGTGGAAGGATCAATCCTTCACCACTTATGGAAGAACTACTCCTTAATCATTTACAACGATTTTCTAATTAATGAGTTGATCTCTTGATCACTCCAAAGGTATCCCACCTTGTTTTTCAACAAATTTATCAAGAATTTATGGTAAAACCTTTCCTAGAGAATGATCACTTAATGTGTACAAACTATTAAAGCAGAATATGGATCTTCTCCTTCCTTTGCTACTGGTGTTGTCTTACTTGCTGCCGATGCTACCTACACACGATGCTAATGCTGTCCGTATGTGTCTCCATTGTTGTTTGCTCATGCTACTAATGTTGTCCGTGCTAATGCTGTTCGCACGTGTAGCCACTGTTATTCATGTGTGCTACTTCTCCTATCCAGGCATAGTGTCACTATTGTCTATGCACACTGCTAATGCTATTCGTATGCATTATTGCTATTGTTTATGCACACTGCTAATGCTATCCACATGCATTGTTGCTGCTATCTACATGCAGTCTGCATACATTGCTCCTACTGTTCGCACTTGCAGCTACTATTGTCCATTTTCACTACCTTTACTGTCTACACCAAATACGTGCTACTCTTGCTATATGCACATACTATAGCTCCTGTCTACATGTGCTGCGACTATTGTCCACATGTGTTTTTCATGCTATCTGAGCGCGTTGTTGTTATCTGCTCACGCCACTACTACTATCCGCTCGCAAAACTATTGTTTTCTCATGTTGCTACTGCTGTCTTCTTGTACTGCTGCTACTATCTGCATGCACTGTAGCTGTTTTCTTGTGTCACTGCTACTATCTGCAGGTGCACCACCTCTTGTTGTAAATTAGTTGCTAGTGCAAGACCCTTGTGTTATTGCTCCACCTTCTAGTGGACTCACATGCTGCTTCTGCCTTCCAGTAGTTTGTCTTCCTTAGCTACTTTGTTGGTTTACTAGTATGGTTGTTGCCTTGGTGATGTTTGTTGGTGTGGCTGCTGCCTTGATGGTGTGGGTATATCCTACTAGATGTGTTGCTAGTGCAAGGAAGCCTCTTGGACATGCTGTTGCTAATAAAAGTCTCCTAGACATGTTGTTGTTGTTGCTGGTATACCCTCCTAAACGTGTAGGAATGTGTTAATGCTACTGGTATACCCTTACAAAAGTGACAATAATAGCTGGCCACCACACCAGTACATCTAAAAGACTCTCTAGCAAACCAACAACATGTCCCTGCACATCCAAGAGGCTTCCTTGCACCAGTAGCATGTTCAGAAGGCTTCCTAGCACTAGCAGCACATCCCAAAGAGGGTTTGCTAGTGTAGGTGACCAACTACTTTCTTTCCTCTTTGGTCTGCTACAACCCTTGGTGGTTGCTGCACTCCTCTTGGCTTGTTGCCTTACCTTCTTTCTTTCTCTCCTTGGCCAATTATCTTGCCTTTGTCATTCACTCAATTTTCTGAAGCCCCTTTTTCTCTTTTTGCAAGACACCTAAGGGTATTTATAAAGCCTTGGGTTTAGGGCTACATGATCATCAATGATCATCGTTAGTTCCCACATGTTGCCCTACAATTATGGCTAGATTTAAGTCCTAAAATTTAGGGTCAATGGTTAATATTGACTTTCAAAAATTTAGCATGAATGATAACAGTTAATGGTTAATCTTGACCTCTAAAATTTATGGTCACGGTCAACATTAACTCCTCAATGTCAATGTCAGGGTTAACGAGTCATCACTAGTTTCTCTTAATGACCTCACTACATCTCAACTACATTCATAACATTAAATCAACACATGTAATTATGTGGGATGGTATTGACAACAAATCAAACATTAGCTATCAAAGATGGGCTCAACACAATCCATGTAAATGCACTTCTTTCTTAAAGAATTGCATAGCAATATATGTTACATCATTTGTCTTAAAACATGCAACAAAATGAGTTATTTTGCTAAACTTATCAACGACAACAAATATGTTGTTTTTGCCACTTTGAGACTTTGGTAATCCTAAGACAAAGTCTATAGAAATATCAATCCAAGAATGGTTAAGCATAGGTAAAGGTGTATATAGGGCATGTAGTTTAACTTTTACCTTTTCTTGCCTATATATGATGCACTTATCACAAATGGAACACACATCATGCCACTTGAAAACAACATTTTTTTTAACAAGTTCATTTAAAGTTGATAAAGATCCTGTTAGGCGACCTACTTTAGGAACTCTTAAATCAATTTGTTATGTACACCATAGAAAGCTAAGAAACAAGTTAGGTTGATCAAATCAAAACCTTAAGGAAACTAAATCCTAAAAGCACTAATCATAAGACACCACAAAGGTTGATCACTCCTTTTATAAGTCAAGACAATGTATTTTTCTAAGAACATAAGAAAGCAAAGCAAAACTTGCTAAAAAATACCTCAATCTTGTTGATTTTGTTTTACATAGTTATAGCCTTTATATAAGCATGTAAATATTATAATCTTATAAGGAAAAGGTATTTCTTAACATGCCTATATAGGAAAAACCTTAATTATAGGAGATCCTTCTAATTAAGAAATACAAATCTACCTTGATTAGGAATCCTAAGAAATACAAATCTTCCTTCATTAAAAATCCTTAAAACAGACTAGGACTAATGATAACTAGACATAAAAGTTAAAGTAAAAATCCTAATTAATGTATCAAGACTTAATTAAACCTACAAACTTAAATAAACCTAAGACGTTAAGCCTTTTCTACATGTAATTTGACCTTAACTTAAAATATAGCAACCTAAAACAAAATTAAGCCCTTTATTACAACTTAGCATGCAAATCGAGCCTTTCTTTAGCTTGGTCATACAACTTAGACTTATATGATGGGCTTTAAGTTTTGTTCTTCAAGTTCTAAGCCCTGTCCATCATTTTTTACATTGATATGAACTCTAATTATATGTAAACGGGACTCAATACCAATATTGATATAGGATCATTTTAACACAGGTTAAAGGATTAAAGTTTTGACCCAATGATTATAAACAACCAAGAACCATAACTATAGGATTTAGACACCACTTTTAACAATGACACAGTTGAAGAAGATAAGTTTATTAAACCAACACACTTAAATATGAATGTTCAAAATTAGTTCTTAATGAACCAAAGAAAATAGCTTATACACTCATAAAAACTGTTCTTTTCCTCCAACCATTATTTTTTCCCTTTTTATATGCTAACCCCCAAAAAACAATTATAGCATGCAACAATGTACCAAAAGTTAGATTTACTACCTTCATTTATCCATCTATTTATGGATGGCAAGTTATAGAAAACAACAACTTTGTTCCAAGCTTACCCCATAATATCTTCTAAAAGTGACTCAAAAATTTTGCATCACGGTCTAACGCAATACTCTTTGGCACTCTATGTAAGTAAACAATCTCTTTAAAAAATAAGTCTATAGTGTATATGACATCATCTATTTTGGTGCAAGCAATAAAATACACTATCTTTGAAAACCTATAAACTTCAACAAGAATACAATCTTAGACCTTCTTGGACTTAGGTAATCCAAGAATAAAATTCATAAAAATGTTGGTCAAGATTCATAAGGAATTTCTAAGGGCATATACTTACCATGGGACAAAACCCTAAACTTAGCTTGTCTATAAGTAATACACTTGGCACAAACTCTTTTAACATCCCTTTTCATATGTAGCCAAAAAAATGCTTATTTAAAATACCAAAAGCCTTTTGAATGCCAAAATGTCCTATTAAACCACCCTTATAGCTTCTCTCACAAGTAGTGCTCTCATAGACCCTTGAGGAATACAAAGGTTATCTACTCTAAACAAATACCCCTCATATCTATAGATCTTACCAAAAGCAGCTTTCTCACATCCAATATACATGATACCAAAGTCAACATCTATTGTTCCCACAGCTTTGTATGGGTTGTAATTGTTGTCAACTAGCTTTACGTGTGCAAGTAAATTGAAGCCACGTGGAAGGGCAAAAAGGTAAAACCACACAGAAGGGCAAGAAAGTAAATTCATTGCATGAGCCCTATTAGGGTTTCATGGAGTAGAGTATATAATGGTCTTGAAAGACAAAGAACAGGGAGTCGACAATATTGAGCATTCAACAAAACCTAGACAACCGACAAAGAGAACACCAAACCCCACACGGAAGAACACCATCGGCAAGGACGAAGAGAGTAAACAGTGCAGCAGTCGAGTGAACAATAGCCGTAGTGAACAGTGTCGTCGGAATTGAACAGTAGCCGTTGAGTGAACAGTAACTATGAGTGAACAGAAGCCATCGCCAGAAGAAGAAGAAAAACCCAACAGCCGACGAACAGTACATAACAAAATGAAAAGAAGCACAACCAAAATCAAATTTGGGGGCTGAACAAAGAACAAAGGTGGATGATCGAAGCAATTGAGCAACCATCGACAAGAAGGAGAGAGAAAACACAGCTATCGACAGTCAGAAAATCGAGCAAACCAGTGGTCGAAGAGAGAGAAAATGTAGTCGACGAATGAATAGAGAGAAAACCCAGATCAGAAAGGAGAGAAACCCATGAGGAACGACACGTCACCGATCTGCGAGAAGACAACACAATAGAGAGAGAAACTGACGGTCGAAAAACCAGAGAAATAGGTCGACAGGAGAGAAAACCGGGTACAGCTATACGAGGATGGATGGCAGGACAAAGAAAAGCGGACCATCGGTAGAAAAGCACGTAAGACGGCCAAGTGAGTGAATGAAAAAGAGAAATCCGGTGAATAGAGAGAAATCCAGCGAGAGGAGAGAGAAATCCAGCGGGAAGAGAGAGAAATCGGGCGGTAGGAGAGAGAAATCTGGCTGGACGGTGAGAGAGAAACGGATAGGTGAGCCGTGAGACAGTAAGATCGTGAGACAAGGAGATGGGTGAGATCGTAAAACGGTGAAAGTAGGAATTGTGTGAAATAACGTAGAAAAAAAATTTAGCGAAGCACGTAAAGAACTCAACGTATTTCCGTATTTTTTTCAAAAGATGTTAAAGAGCGTTACGGTGAACTTCTAAGCAGTAGTGCAACAGCCTTTCAATTCAACAGAGGCAAGACAAGCTAGAAGAAGGGTAGACACAGTAAGTGACACTCTTTGTATTGTATTTACTTAGTAATTGCAATAGTTAAAGGAGTAGAGAATTAAAGACATCCATTGTAACCTGTGTTTACAAGTATAGTGGATAGTCTCGGTAGAGGGAGAGTCCCTACCACCGTGGATGTACATCACGTTGATGGAACCACATAAATCTCGTGTGTCCTTAATTTGCTTTATGTTTTATGTTTTGAATTGAGTTGTGAACGTAACTAAAGTATTAGCTAACCCATAACCTAACGAAGGCCTAAACAAGAACATCCGTATTGTCTATTAGGCAAGGTGTCTGAAAGGTGACTTTGGGAATTATTGTGATTAGTAGGTAGCAATAGATCTACCTTAGTCGAATCTGAGAAAGAGTTCACTTTTAAGAAAAGATTGAAGTTGTTCACTTACCTACAAATTGTGAATTGTGGTGATACTGATTCACCCCCATTCTCAGTATCATAAACTAGTAGATCCTAGGGAGAAGTCGGGAACTTCAATTGGTATCAGAACTTAGGTTCACCAGTTTAAAGCTTAACAGCTTGGTGTACTAGTTTAAAGGGATCTAGAAGTTTGACTTGTTTAGCATACTGAGATATGGAAGTCAATACCAGCACTAGCACCACTTACAGCAAGAAGGTTCCATTCTTCAACAGAACCAACTACCACATGCAGAGAGCGAGAATGCAAGTGGTGTTTGCAACCATGGGCATGAACATGGTGAAATGCATATAGGAGGGTTTTGTGGCTCCTGAAGAAAGTAAAGACCCAACTCCAGAAGAGTTAAGGCAGTTTGAGATAAATGGGAAGGCCTCAAATGTCATCATTTCAGCATTGACAGATGTTGAGTATGCTAAAGTTATGGACTGCAAATTTGCCAAGGAGATATGGGACAGATTGTAGAAAATCTATGAAGGTGATGGCAGAATGAAGGAGGCTAAACTTCAAGTGTTCAAGGAGAGATATGAATCTCTCAGAATGCAAAAAAATGAGACAGTCCAAGAGTTCTTTACCAGGGTTATTGATGCTGTGAATGACCTGAGAAATCATGGGAAGAACAAGGACTCATTTGTTGTGGAGAAGATTATAAGAATTCTACCTGAGAGATTTGCCTCAAAGGTAGCAGCCATAGAGGAGATTAGAGATCTCAATTCTATGTCTCTGCATGATCTCCAATGTAATCTCATTGCATATGAGATGAGGATAAAGTCAGCTGAAAGCTTTGCAACAACGAAGGTATCAAAGGATGCAGCCTTCAAAGATATGAAGCACTTGAAGATAAGAGAAGAGGAAGAATCATCTAGTGAGGATGATGATGGTGATGATGAAGAAAGTGAAGGTGAAGTGTTGGCTTACTTCATAAGGAAATTCAAGAAGGGGTCTAAGAAGGGAAAAGGACAGTTGTCCTTGAGATGTTATCATTGTGGGAAGACTAGACACTTTGCTTCTAAGTGCAAAGTGAAACTTAATGATGAAGATGAGGATGGTGATGATAAGCCGAATTCAAAATTGAGAAGACCATCATTCAAATCAAAGAAGTCCAGAAAGAAGATTGCCAACCCATAGAGGAAGAAGAGAGACTCATTCAAGAGTTATATGAGTTAGACAAAAGCAGCTGATGAGGAGGAAGATGAAGACTTATTAGATGAGTATGTCTTTATAGCATCAGCACAAGGTGGTAGCTCAACCTCTAAAGAGGAAGAGGAGGTTAATGAATAAGAGCCAGATCTTGAAGTTGAATTGGAAGCAACTTCAAAGGAGATAATCAGAAGGGGCAAAACCATAAAAAGATTAGAGGCTCACATGAATCAAGTTGAAGCAAAATCTGAGGAAGCTGAAAGTCAAAATGATGAGATAAAGGCTGAACATATTGACTTGAAGAGAAGATTTGAAGAATAGATCAAAATATGTGAAGACCTTACAATAGAGCTTGACTCAAGGACATCAACAATTGAAAAAATGGAGATAGAGTTGTTGAGACTTCAACAACAACTCAATAAGAGAGAGAAAAACTTGCAGATGTTTAAAGTGGTAGGAGAAATAAGTTTTGCAAGAGAAAAGAAGAATGAGACTTTGCCACATAAGTTGAAAGAGAAGGTTGTGACTCAGGTGAAGATAACTAAAGAAGAGAAGACAGTTATCAAACCAAAGCCAAAGCCAAAAATGATGGATGTGGTTAAAGAGCAGTAGCCCATAGCTGCTACATCTTAGAAAGAAAAGAAAGTTAGCCAGCAAAGGGCTACGACTGAACAGAAGAAGGAGAAGAAGGTGATTGAAATGAAAGCCACACAAGCAAAGAAGCCAGCTAAGTGATGAACAGAAGAAGACAAGATGTGGTCAGACCTAAGAAGAGGCAATTTCAAGGTCATTGCCTTTATTGTAGAGTTTGGGGTCATAAGGCAATTAATTGCTGGTGGAGAAGGCCAATATATGTCTCCAACTTGTGAAGATACGATGCTACATACAAGGGGAGACAATACAGAATCTAGAAGAGATCGCTTGTCATGAGTTCTCGCACATACTATAAAAGGTAAGGACATATTGACGAGGAATATTGGGGGAAGCCCAAACCAGTAGTTTCAAAGAACAAGTTTGCTATATTGGCAGACTTGGAACAATGTGAAAGGTGCGAGCAGGATGGCCATAATGCCAAGAGATGAATGA
>JAHLGO010021096.1:5537357-5548713 GCA_020615895.1 Ceriops decandra | reverse complement strand
ATTACTTTTATATGTTGGCATATTGGAAATGGGAGTTTTAGGAATAAGATCAATGTGATGTTTAATCCCTCTCCTTAGTGGTAAGCCATCTGGGATCTCTTCAGGAAATATATCATTATAATCTTGCAACAAAGATGAAACAACACTAGGCAAAGATGAATCAAGGTCATGTTAGAGAAATAAGAATCCTTATAAAGAATCAAGATTATTTGTTGCTTAACTTAGAAGGTAACCCTAACATCTAATCCTTTTGCAAACACACTTACTTGTTTTCTTTTATCTTCACTCTTTTGAATTTGATCACTTTTGTACTTATCACTCTTAAGTGCTTTCACCTTGTTTTTCTCTCTTTCACTTTCTTCTTTATTTACTTTCTCTTTCTTTTCACTCTTCTCTTTTGCTCACTTTTATAAAGTCTCGCTTGGTCTTCATACACCTATTTTGGAGTTAATGGAACAAGTGTGAATGGTTTTCCATCCATGGTGAAACAATAATGGTTCTTGTAATCATCATGCAAAACTCTTTTATCATATTGCCAAGGATGACCTAATAACAAATGTCCTGCTTATATAGGTACAATATTACAAAACATCTCATCGTTATATCTATCAATGGAAAATGGAATCATAACTTGTTTAGTCATTCTTACCACTTCACTATCATTGAACCACTATAGGTTATATGGTCGAAGATATTTAGTTGTGGCTAAACTCAACTTCTCCACTAACTCTGTGGTAATTACATTGGTATAACTACCTTCATCTATAATCAAGTTAAATTTCTATCATTCACCAAATACCTATTATGAAAGATATTCCCCCTCTACATCTCAACATCATCTCTTTCCTTAACTTATGCACTAAGAGCTCTTTGTACCACCAAAAGTTTCGCCCATGCTTTAGGTATTCTACTTCCTTATCAACATCATTGGCATCTACTAATGGTGGCATATGAGCCTTATGACTAGACTTACTCCCAATCTTATATTCATCATCGGCCATAAAGATCATAAACCTCTTATTACAGTGTTGTGATGCTAAATGACTTTCATCCAAACGCCTAAAACACTTGATGTCACTAGTTCTCCCTTAGGTGGCCTAAAGTTTATCCTTAAATTTGCCCTTCTCAAGGCTGCCCCTACTTGTCTTAGATTTATGTGTATCAATTTTAAGTTTAGGAGTTAGCTTCTCTCCCTTCTTTCCCCAGTTTAACTTCTAAAAAAATGAACTCAAGTTTTGATTATATTTAGAAGTACTCCTTTCTTTAAGCTGCCTTTCAACTTTAATGGCATTGTGTACCATGTCCTCAAGCTCTATATAGTGTTGTAATTCTATCACATCAGTTATGCTTTTATTCAACCTTTAGAGGAACTTAGCTATGGTTACCTCTTTATCCTCTATTACATTTTCCCTAACCATTGCAATCTCTATCTCCTTATGGTACTCTTCCACACTTTTGGAACCTTACATAAAGCTTTGAAACTTGTTATACAAATCCCTATAATAAGAGCTAGAAACAAATCTCCTTCTCATCACAATCTTCAAGTCATTCCAAATTTCCATTGGTCTTTCAAAATTCCTCCTTTTACTAGTAATCTACTAGTCCTACCACATTATTATATAATCAATATACTCAATCATAACTATCTTGACCTTCTTTTCCTCAAAGAAGTTATGACAATCAAAGAGTAGCTCTACCCTTCTTTCTTACTTTAAGTACACATTTGGGTTAACATTTTTCTTGGAAAGAGGAACCTTCACTATAATGCTACTCAAATTTTTGTCTACTCCTTCCTTCACTTTATTTCGATTATCCCAACCTCTATTGTACCTATTATAAACATGTCCATTGCCTTTTACTCCTCTACCATTCCTATTGTCATGTCTTCCTCTAAATCCACCTCTAAAGTTTCTACTAGCATTGTCACCCTTATCATAATAATCATCACCATCTTCACCAAAATCATGTTTAAATTGCCTTCATGACCCTTCCAATTGGCCTCTTATGATTCATATTCAATTCCCTTTTTACTTTATCCATCTTGTCTCTGACTTCCCAAAACATTTAGTCAATCCTATCAAACTTCTTATCTAAGGATTTTATAAGCAATTTGAAGTCTAGAATAACTACTTCCTCTTCTCCATATGGAAAACTGCCTTTTTTAACATTAGACATTGTACCTATAATATTGTTAGTAAATAAGGAATATACCTCACAAAACTCACTCCTTTACGTGTTTGCTTTCCACTCAACTATAGTAGTCCTTAACTCTAGCATTTCACACAATGAAATGCAAGTCTCTACAAACCCTTTCAATAGTTTTAGGTAAAGTAAATTCAAAATAAACAAAACTTGAATATATCAATCCTAGACCTACCTCTTTAAAGAAGTGACATGATTAAAGAAGATAAGTAATAAAGCAAACAAAATGACAATGAATTTAATGATATAATTAGTGCAATCAGACAATAATTAATTATCAAATATAATCAAGCAAATAACCTATTAAACAATAAAGTTGATTTTTCTTTTTTGGTTAAATAATGGATATTTCTATAGAAGCAAGGAACATGAATCGCAAAATATAACAAACGCATGATTTTTTTTTTTTTTGGTCAACTAATAGGTATTTCTACATAACAAATGAATAGTAACAACGAAATACAAGAAACACACAAATTTTTCTTGTCTTTTCTTTTTATTAATAATTCAACCAACAATGAAGAACACAAAAAAAAAGATGATGAAAAAAGGATAACTAACATGAGTTAGAGCTAAAGCTCTAATACTAAATGATACACATTCTTATTATATGTAAATGAAACCCAACACCAATATTGGTATAGGATCATTCTAACATATGTTAAAGGATTGGAATTCTGACCTAACGATTGTAAAACAACCAAGAATTAGAATTATAGGATTCAGATGCCACTCCTAACAATGGCAATGTTTAAGAAAATAAGTCTATATTACCAACACATTCAAGTATGAAAGTTCTAAATTAGTTCTTAAAAAACTAGAAAAAATAGCTCATTTACTCATAAAAAGTTTTGCCTCCTTTAACCATCCTTTTCTCCTTTTTATATGCTAACCCTTAAAAACCCTATTTGCTAAAATGAGCTTATTAATAAAATTTGTCCAGCATACATATAATAATAAAAACCTATGAAAATAATCCATTTGGATATTGAAATTCATTCAACCCACTACATAACAATATAATCCATGCAAATAACTCATTTCAATTGATTAATTATTTATTTTTGAGCTTTCTTTAGTCATTTTTATGATAGTTGGATAAATTAAACTAAAATTATTAGTTTAAAATCTAAATCCAATATGATGTTTAAATGTTAATTGGTTAGTTATAAATGATGAGTGCATGACAAGCATTTTAACTTATGAGAATAGTAAGAAGGGAGCTTTAAAGGGCATTTAAGGTACTTATGTACACATTTCTTGTATAGTATATCTTTCTTTTAGAAAATTGATATAAGTAGTCATGTATAGGATTATTACTACTTTGCTTGAGAATATTCCTATATTTTAGGAAATTTTATAAAATTTGTTAAATATGGATCTTTCCTTTCCACCCCTATTTTTGGTAATATACTTGATACTAACAATCTTACTTTTTCTCTCATTTCTTTTCTTTTTCCTTAGCACTTTTTTGGCCTTTTTTACACTATTTGTACTAACTATTATTATCTCCACTATTAACATATATGTTGTTGTGCCATTATATTTACATATTCTCTCTTTTTACCCTATCTACTTCATTTATTTCTTTGTATATCTTTTGTCCCCATTTGAAGAAAGGGACCTTCTTCTTATAAAAGTATTGGTTGCTTTTGATCGGCTGGTATGTGATAAGAAAAAATCTTCATTTTGATTTTTAAATTTCTATTTATTTATGGGTTTTGGGTAGTGTAAGAATCAAGTTTGATTTGTTATTAGGCTTAAGAGTTTACCTTGAACCTTTTAAAGCTTTTATGGCTTATTAGGCCTAGTTTAAAGATCTTCTAAAGCTTAAAGATCCATTAAACTCTATCTTTTACTATTATTAAACTTAAGTTCACAGAAATTAGTCTTGTAGATAACTTAAGATAATATTGCTACCTTGGATTCAACTTTGAAGAAAAAAATTAGGCCTTAAGCAACTCATTATTACCTTATGTCTAACTTTATGCATCTATTTTAGGTAATGAGTTTTTTCTTCCTTATATTTAAAATTTGTAATTTTTTATTATTTATTTATTATTATTTTTTATTTTGTATTAATATCAAAATTAATTGCAACATGATGCATACTTAAGTGAGATAATGAGCCAATGTATGTAAACTTTTCATCAAGCTAAAAATAAATAAATAAATAAATTTACAAGTATAACACTTATGTCTATATATATACAATATGATATTTGTTCAAATGAGAGAAAACTATATAATATAATATGTCTAACAAAAAAAATTATTGTTTTGTTTTCCTTAATTGTGGAGGCTATCTTTACTTTTATGGAAAAATCTACAAATTTAAGAAGATTTATTTTGTAAGTAATAAAAGTATATAAAAGACTAATAAAAATTTTGAATTAAATTTAAATTTAAATTTCTCAACAACCTATTTGACACGTTAGTGAATTGTAAATAAGATTTATAAGTCTATAATTGCAAATATTCTACTAAAATCTCTTTTAATCATAATTATCTTATTTTCATAAGTTAGTTAAAATGTAATCAATAAAAAATGCTAAGATCCTTGAATTAGATAGAATAAAGGCAAAAAGCCAATACTTACATGAAAAAAAGGTTTGTTTTATATGTTCTTTCCCCCTTTCCCTCTCAAAATCAAGTAATTAACTATATGCCATATGTCACTTTAGCGAAGTTCGTTTATGACAATATAAGATCTTAAATACATTTGAAATAAGACCATATGTTTTTAACATGTGAATTAAATCTATTAGAAAAGATAACCTTTTTTATTGTTTTATGACTGTTGTAACAAGTAACACTAGCCTTTTAACTTGATCAAACCATATAATATTAGAAGTTTCAAAAGACTTAGATAAATATTTTATGTCAAATGTTTGTAGCCATATAGTTAGAGTTTATTGTAAGAAGTTTTAAAATCAAATTTAATGGTATAGTGACAATATTAATGATTCAAGTTTATTTATTGGCACTTAAAGGAATTGATGCTACCAATTAAATAAAGAGTATGTTTTACAAAATCATCATGGTTTAAGGCACTATTGGGGTTTTTGTGTCCATAGCAACACATTAAAACTATTGGTAAAAAAATATTTATAACAAATTTTTTATTATTTTCCATTATATACAATCTTTAATACAGACATTATGGAAAGGCATTGCCATTAAAAAGTGAGATAAAATTAAAAAATTGACAACATGTTAAAATTATGGAAATGGTAATGTAAGTATTCTATCTAATTGTTTTTTCAACTATAAGTTCCATCTATTGATGTTAAGTCCTCTTTATTTTTTTTCATTTCATATAGCATATATGTTAAAAATTAATTATAGTTCTTAAACTCTTATATAAGTAGCACACATATATTTGACAAGAACCTATACCTATTTGTATTATCACTAAATGAATTGTTAATTGTATAAAATTCATCCCTTCTTTTTTTGTTAATTGACTCTGATGGGAAATTCAATTTGAATTTTTTAACATAAGAAATGATTGTAACATTATTGAACTATAATTTATTGGTAATATATATATATATTAAATTTATTTTCTTAATTAAAGTTAAATTTTGTACAACATCCTCCTAAATATTTACAAAACTGAAAAAAGTTTCAATAATTGTTTTTCTTTGTTATGCAACAATTTCTTTTTAATTTATTTGTCATATAGCAACTTCTTTTAATTCATAAATTAAAGACAGAAAAAATTATTTATATTTTTTTACAAGAAGAAAATAATATTTATGATTCATTTTTTTCTCATTTTGTTTTCTTTAAAAGAAAAATAATAAATTTTTTGAGGGTCCTCTTTATTGGTTCATCCTTCCTTTTTCAATTTTTTAAAACAAAAAATAAACATTACTCATTTTTATTTAAAATTTCTTTATTGTTTATTTCTCTTTTCTTAAATGAAGAAAAAAAAATACTTAAGGCTTTAGCCTATTTTTTTATTTTATTTTCTTTAAAAGAAAAAATAATTAATTCTTTAAGAGTTTTCTTTATTGGTTCATGCTTCCCTTCTTATTTTGCTTGAAAAAAATTACTTCTTTTCCTTTAAATTATATTTAGTGTTTTTTTAAAACAATAATACAAAAAAAGAAGTTAAAATAATATAATCAATGATAGTTAGTTGCCTTTTCTAAGAATTAATTATCAACCTTTATAAATATGAGATTATGTTTTTAGGAGATAAACTTTACTCTTGATTAATAAAAAGTTGTTCTTCTAAAAGAAATTAAACAAATGAATTAAATTACAATAAATTCTAATATTTGTAATTCTTATAACAATATACTTTAATTTACTAAAAATATCAATTCATATAAGGTTGTGATTTGTATAAAAATTTATATTAATTTGTATGAATACAAAATATAATGTAATTCTATTATCATTATATTCACTACAAACATTATATTGTTTATTTAAGACATAATTTTACTCTTAATTAATAGAAAATTATTCATTCTATTCTTAATCTTTATTATCAAATTTTCTAATTTGAGTAACTTAAAAAAATTAAGTAAATTTTAAAAGTAAGTAATAAAGAAAAATTTTATGAAAATATGTTAATTATTAAATAAATACACTAATTTTTTATTTATTTCATTGTGAAATTTATTAGATAATAAATGATATCATACAAATCATTTTATTATTTTTTAAAAATATAATATTTTTTATACTCATAATTATATAAAATGTACTTTAAAAAAATACTTAAGACTTAATTATTTTTTATTTTTATTTATTTATTTATTCTTTAAGGTGAAGAAAGAAAAGAAAAAACTGTATAATTTGGAATTTAAAAACCGAAAATCTTAAACTAGGGATTGTAATGTCATGAGACTATTGTGTTATTCTAACAAACTATTAAAATATATAATATTTTTATTTATATAGTTTAATTTTTTTTATAATATAATAGTTAAATAACGTGCACTAATTATATTTTCTCATAAAAAATTTATCTATAATTTTGTCCATGTTCTAAAATATACACTGAACTAGTTATTGGACACGGAGTCAAAATTTTCAACATCCATCGTCTAAGTCAAAAATTATACGGTAGATAGGAATAGATTCCAATTTTATTAATTACTGTCTCTCGCGAACAACTGTGCAGAATGGAAAAGTATGTAGAGAGAACAGAAAAAGGAAAAGTGCAGAATGGGCGATGAGAAGCAAAGCAACCGCCAGAAACCATTAAACTATTAAGCTTGGGGAGAGAAAGAGTCGATGAGGGCTGGGTGGGGCCGCCAAAATGGAGGCCGTGGCCCCCATTAGAGTGGGAATCTCATATAATGAAAAACAACAAAAGAGGTCGCCTTCCAAGAATGATCGCTGACCTCTGTTCCCCCCGTCCCCTCATCGTTATGTCCGTAAAACCAACAGGTACCAATTTCAGGGCTTTTTGTTTCTGTTTTTGCGTGTACCTTTAAATATATTAACATTGCTTGCTACCCTTTACTTTAGTTTACTTGGAGTTCAATCAATGCGTAGAAGTGCCAAAACTGAACCTGTAATGGGCATTCTATGCTGGAAAAAAAAGGATAAACCAGATACAAATTAATTGAGCAGGCCTTCTTGTATGGTGAGGAAGTTATTGTAGCAGATAAGTAGCCCAAGCACACATAAATGATTGTTGTCAAGGTGGGTATCCGTGAAAACAATTCCCTTCACTGCATTTTATATAATTTTTTTGTCGTGCTTAGATTGGAAACATGTTATGTGTTGGATCGAAAATTTTGACATAAAAAATAAGGTAATTGACAAGCCTAAAATTGAACTAAAGGAGCTTAGTTTAGGCATCATATATTACCTATTGTTTTTTCACTGTTCAGAGCTTTATTTCTGTGAATTCATGCCTTCGTAGTTCTAGTTAGGGTAGATGCAGGTTTGACATTTTTTTTATGTGTATACTTACCTTACCATATTGCTCATAATTCTAATGAACTAAGTTCACTAACTTGTTTTGGTTTTTACTTGTTAAATGTTGCAATACACTACCTTCTACAATTTTGAAGTCAAATTTTCTCTAATCTCTTTTTGTATATCAATTGTTTCCTTTTTACTATAAGTTTCCTAAGATGATAGGAGATAGCCATCTGCATTTTGAGTTTCTAAAATTACTCTCCTCAAAATGCTCATTTAATATATTTAGTTTAGAGCATGTCCACTGTATTCTAAAGAATCTTTCCAATAATGGACTGCCAAAAGAGCATTTGGAAGCTTTTTCTGCCAAATTGCTTATGGTAAGAACAACTGCTGTTTGGTGCTTGCATGTTCGTATTACTTTTGAACATCTTGTTATCACCATTTTTCCTTGGGGGGTTGAGACCCAATGGCCAGAAAATGCAGAAAGTTTCTGTTATATGTAGGGTAATAAGGCAGTTAACTCATCTACAGCTGGTACATCGATCATAAGCCATCTGAAAAAATGGAATTTTATGTAAGAATATGACTTAGGTCAAGTTGGGTTGTCTTTTGAGGGAATTATTGGAAGTTTCAAAGTGGTTTACAAATTTTTGTCATTTCCCACATAAGACATCAAGTATTACAACTTAAAGGCTACTGAACATTTGTGTAAGCAGTTGTTTTCTAAGGCAGTATGCTTTGGGAAGTACTTGTTGATAGTGTGCAGTTTATCGTCTTCTCACTTATGAGATCCACACACTTGTTCCTTATTGTTAGAGATTGAAAGAGTAATAATACTTCTTATTCTAAATAATACATTAGACAATAGCTTTATAGATGCTAGACCTAGTAAAAAAAGGAAAGTAATAAAAGGTAAAAATATATCAAATTCCATAACTTATGGGACCTTAAAAAACCTACCTAAATTAGTTTATTTCTAAAGATATATTATAAAAATAGCTAACTATGCACAATATAAGCCACTAATCACGTTTTCCTACACTCCCCCTCAAGCTGGTGAATAGGCATTTTCCATTCCCAGCTTGGATATTATATTTTGAAACATTGAACTGGTTAACCCTTTGGTAAGTACATCCGCAAGCTAGCTGTGTGTAGGCATGTAAGGGGTACAAATCAACCCGCTCTCCAAGTGTTCTTTGATAAAGTGTTTGTCGACTTTAATGTGCTTTGTTCGATCATGTTGTACTGGGTTGTGAGCTATGCTGATTGCAGACTTGTTGTCACAATAGAGTCTTATTGAGCCATCCCACTTAATCTTCAAGTCTTCTAGAATGATTTTTAACCAAAGTACTTCACACACACCTTGAGCCATTGCTCGAAATTCTGCTTCTGCACTAGACCTGGCCACTACATTCTGTTTTTTACTCCTCCATGTCACAAGGTTTCTACCAAGAAAAGTGCAATATCCAGTGGTTGACTTTCTGTCAACAATTGACCCAGCATAATCAGCATCTGTGTATGTCTCAAGTACTAAACCTCCGTTCCTTTTAAATAAAATACCTTTTCCTGGTACTCCCTTAAGGTACTGTAATACTCGGTAAGCTACTTGTAGATGAACTTCCTTTGGGTTATGCATGAATTGGCTAATCACACTAACTACATATGTTATATCTGGTCGTGTGTGAGACAAATAAATAAGTCTTCCTACAAGGCGTTGATATGTTGCCTTGTCTACCGCAACATCCTCCTCTGCTTTTCCAAGTTTGACATTCTGATCTATTGGAGTACTTGCTGGTTTGCATGCTGTCATGCCTGTTTCCTTTAGGAGATCCGTGACATACTTTTGTTGGGAGATAAAAATGCCTTGCTTAGAGTGAGCAACCTCAATCCTAAGAAAATATTTGAGCCTTCCTAACACCTTGATCTCAAATTCCTTGCCCAAACAATGACTCAAGATTTGTTTTTCTTTGTCATCATCTCCTGTCACTATTATGTCATCGACATAAACCAAGAGAGCTGTGACTCCCCCTGAACTTGAGTGTTTAATGAACAATGTGTGATCCCCTCGGCTTTGTTTGTATCCCATAGCTATCATAACTCTAGCAAATCGTCCGAACCACGCTCGTGGTGATTGTTTTAGACCATATAAGGCTTTCTTCAATTTACACACAATTTGAGAATCCAAGTTCTTCCTATAACCTGGTGGGACCTCCATGTAAATTTCTTCCTCTAGTTCTCCATGCAAGAATGCATTTTTTACATCGAACTGCTGTAATTCCCAACCATAGTTAGCTGCCAACGACAATAAAACTCTAACAGCATTCATTTTTGCAACTGGTGCAAAAGTTTCTAGATAATCAATTCCATAGCTTTGAGTATATCCTTTGGCTACTAACCTTGCTTTGTATCTTTCTATTGATCCATCTGCTCTATACTTTATTGTATACACCCATTTACACCCTACAGGCTTCTTTCCCACTGGTAACTTTACCAACTCCCAGGTTTTATTTTTCTCAAGTGCCTCCATTTCCACATTCATAGCTTGTTTCCATTTCTCGTTGGACAACGCCTCGGATAAGGTGGTAGGAATGGTAATGGTGTTTAAGCTAACAAGAAAGGATCGATGAGATGGTGAAAATTTCTTAAAAGACATAAAGTGTGCAAGAGGATATAGAGGTCGTTTTGTGCACTCTCTTGTTGCTTTCCTAATAGCAATGGGAAGATCCTGGTCATCCTTACTCATATGAAATTCAGTTTCATTTTGCAATGTAGTATTAGATATTGTTACCTCATTCTCAGGACTTGGGTTGGACTCTTGGACTTGCATAAATTCAGGAACGATCATCTTCTTCCTTGTGAACACCTTGCCCTTGCCAAATCTTACATTCTCAGGTGCAGAATCTGGTTTTTCTTGAGGATTTTCAGACATAAGTTCAGGTTTAGACATAGATTTAAGAGAATTTTCTGACATATGGTTTGGTTCATTTTCAACTATATGTTTAGGAAGATTTTCAGGCACACGGTTTGGTATAATGGGACAAGATGAACTGGATGGTTTACACATGGACAGTGGCGATAGATCAAGTAAAACATCCTCATCCTTATTTTCTATTGTTAAATTCTCCCCCTGAAAATAAGGATGGGTGAAGTAAGACTCATGTTCATTGAAAGTGACATCTATTGAGACATAGAACTTCCTTGATGGAGGATGATAGCACTTATACCCCTTTTGAGTTGAGGAATACCCCACAAAGACACA